>JAQJVL010000445.1:533144-640644 GCA_035578905.1 Stictocephala bisonia
GTAAGTTCATTTTTCATACAGTTCATTTTCTTACACTTTACTTTCTTTAATTACGACAAATAATGTACCACAGTTATGTTTATGAACTTATTGCAGTAAACGTAATATTTATGGTAAAAACTACCATATAATATGCTCCACTCTCTCTGAGTATAAATTCTTCTTGTGAATATACTGTTCTAGATGTATGTTTTACATACATGTTTATTACATCATGTTGTGAAAAAATGTCTTATGAAAAATATATAATTGTGGTCTCATAAGGTTTTAACAAAACATCACAAACGCAAGAGCAATGTGAGTTTGCCAGGACATGTGATGTCCTCTCTCATTCTACCTCAAGACTTACCATAAATGGCTTTATATATAGCAAGATAAAACTAAGCCACTCTGAGCCACTTATTTAGTATTTTCTAATGACTTGAAGAAATACACAAAATTCTTAAGATGGCCATTTACTTAAACAAGCCACAATTGAAAAGTCAAAAACCTTATCACAGATTTACACTCATACTGTCAGTGGGCTAAAATACGCTGTTTTACTTCAACTGTATGGTTTGTGTTTATTTTTATAATGAGTTAAAGTGATCAATGTAAGATTATTTAAAATACAATCTATTTGACCATAAGTTGATATAATGATCATGACATTTTTTTAAAATCATAGTTAACTTTTAAAGAATTATAAAAATAATCAATTTTTAATAAAAATCGTATGGTTCACTAAAACAGATCACCTATCTAATGGACACTTAAACTGTTATGGTACGATCATTATTATGGGCTGAATACTTGATAAAATAATCATATTTTCGGTGTTTTCATGAAGCAAAATGGCGCCTTAATATGTTTACTTGCTATGGATATAGAAAGACAAGTCAACTCTGTACCAGCCCAAAGTGCTGTCATAATTTAGCTGTTGTTATTTGAATAAATGTCTTGAGGGAAATTCATATTGGCGAAGAAAATGAATTGGCAGATGTAACATTTACTAACAAATTTAGTATTTTTTTACTTTTTATCCGGATTTTTACTGGTATAATATGATTCTTAATTTTAATTGTTTCATATAATTAAAATTATGATATGTAGCTAATATTTGGAGATTTTCAATGCTTGAGTGTTTAAGAAACAAACACAATGTTTCGACAGGTATAACAAACTCCTGCCGTCTTCAGGTGTACTTTCTAACTTAGCCTACATCTAAAACAATTTTTTTTTTCTTAACCCATACTAAATCAGAAAAGACTTAACACTACATGCTAGATACTAATATAGAAAAACATTATTTTTTCATATGAACAAACCATGCTAATAAATAACTTTCAAACAACAATTAAAATTACTTAGGGTATTTTTATACAGTGCCACCTGAGTGGTGAGTGCCACAATTTTGTCACCACAATACCCCTCGGCTGTGGCTTTGTATCTGCTTTAGTGGTGACTGTTTCCTTTTTGGTCCCAAGTATTGAACATGTCACTTTATCAAAAAGGTTGAATTATAACTGGAAATTTGGATTCAAAGTCATGATAAAGTTTGAAATAGATATTGTTACATCATTTTTGTCTAATTTTTAAGAATCCAAAATTAAAACCTTAAATGTTAATTCGTCAAGAGGAAAATATCCACTGAGTAGAAAACTCCCCCCTGTTCATCTTACATAAATCTTTTAACTGCCCAAATAACCAACTTCCACTTGCAACTCAAATTCCTCTTATCTTTATTATGTACATTGTTTCTCCTAACATTACCCAAAAAGATCATGTATATGCTGGCTGTAGCATGTATATTTCAGGAACAACAGGAATAAAAACAAATATTTAGAAATACAAATATATTTACATTTTGAAATACAATATTATATAATATTATGTAGGCATTTTTGAGCAATGTTTTCAAAAGTATAATAACATAACTGATACTTTATGTATAAACAATGTTCAATAAATATTTGCTGATGGACACTATACTGTTGCGACTTAACATTTTTTTTGTAAATAAGGCTTCTTCTTCCATTCATTCAAAATTAACATCACACACTCCATACAGTAGAAGCTAACTCAATGATTTTCTATAAAAGAATTAATTAAGATTGTCTTCAAGATGAACTTAATTTGTTTATCTAAAACTAACCAGTCGTTAATATGAATAGATATCATTAAGTCATATTGAAGTTACACTAGTCATAAATAAGTTCAGTCAATGAGAAAACCTAAACTATACATAATTCAGACATTTAAAAATATTTCTCTGTATAAACTGATTTACAACAATATAGTAAATCTAAACAATAATTTAACCATATTGAATCATTCTTTACAATTTCAAATACATTAGCTAATTTTATGCTGTTTATTTGAATAAAACACTTATTCGACAAAACATTAATTTGAATACTAAATAATGTTTTAATTTAATCATTCAAAGCTAAATTTGTTAGTGTTAATCAAAGCAACCAATAGTCTCTGCTACTGATGGTGTAATGGGCGGGGCTTGCTACTGCGTTGCCGAGACGCGGCCTACCGTCTACTTAGTTTCATGAAAGTTTATAAATGGAATGACTGAGTGGGGAAGAGTGGTGCTCTATCTACTTCCACCACTCAGTGCATCCCTTTCCTACCGATGCTTTCAGTAGGTCTCAATCTAATCAACTGATCTATAGTAAGTACATTATAGTAATTGGATGGTCATTACTAGTTCTGAATAGGTTTTGAATATATAAATAATTGAACAATTAATATTTTTTTTTAATTTAACTTTTCTTGTTTATTTTTTAGGAACCATGTCATGTAATGTTTAATTAAGGTGGTGAGAAAATACTTCTGTTATTTGTACACTGGTATTGGAAAATATTTGTTATGGCATAATGAAATAGAGTAATGATGAAAAAGTAAAAAGAATTTGGAAATTTTTTCAGAATTGACTAACACTGACTTGAGTCCCTTATGATTTCCCCTTCCTTGTGTCTGTAAGACCGTTAAGGAAGAAAGTCTGTACTATTTGAAAACTGTTAATAATTGTAAAGAATAATTTTAGTTGATTTATATAGCAAATGTTGTAGAGAGAGACAATTTGGTATATCAAATTCAACAGCTATATAAAGTGCATTTAAATTTGTATGGACAACAAATTTTATTTGAAATGCAGAATATTAAATAAATGGTGTTATTCATGAGTAAGACACCGATCATCAAGATATGGGCAAATATAAAGGACAAATGAGTGTAAATGAACGAGTGTAGTCATTGTTACTAACTAAGGTTCACTGTTCCTCAGAAAGAGCTATTTATTAATAGCCCAATAGCTAGGGCAATTAAGGAAACCTACAGATTTACGTTGAATCCGAACGTTTCAGTTTCTGACTAGCCTGTCACTCAGTTCTCTTCCTTACGCAACATCTGAACCCTGACTACCATCCAACATGGATATCCTAGACTTCTGTAGTAGTGTCCATGTTGATGGCAACCACTGAGGGGACACCATGTCGGTATTAGAGGACAGAGCATCAAACTTATCACCTACAATCTCCTCAACACTTTGTCCCCAAGTAGCTGGGTTACAGCACTGTGCCACCAGTGCAGACAGTTATCTAAGAAGGACTTACAGAGTGGGAGAGTTCTTGGCTTATAACAAGGAGACCAATCAATTGGCTTGACTGACACAGGGAATAGACTGGACATGCCTAAAATAGTTTTGGGATGTACGAGACAATTTTGTATGTGTCAAAGTGAAGTTTGTGGGAGTGACAGTGAATCTTTTGTACTTCTATTGTTTTTTAAGTTAATTAATTTATATAAATATTTATTGAATCTTAATTTATTTAGTTTATGGCAATTGGGATTTCTTGTATTTTGTCTATACAGTAAAATTACATTCTAGTTAATCAACTGCACTGAGATTTAGAAAACATTTAGTTCAATTGCTTTAAAATTTAATACATTTTAATACATGGTAAATATAAACGATTAAAGATGAACTTCTAGGCCTTCCTTTTCCAAGAGTCGTTGGTTATATATCCTTATAATCAACTACTCTTATTCTCCTCAAATTATGCTGCACTTCTTGAAGCCAAGTTTCCATATCAATATTTGAATTATAGCACTTGTCTTGGTATTTTGGAAACATAATGAAAAATTCATAAAAATCAACTTTATCTTTATAAACTAATATCGTCATAAAACAAGGTTAGTTAAAATCATTCCCTATTGCTTTGTTTCAGTGATCACATGACAATATGCTTCTTCCACTAAATTGGCAGATCAGTTTAAATTAAGATGCACAATTACAAACTTACTTAACATGTTCGCTACCAACCGCTGTAAATATGCGACGGCATGGTCATTACCACAGCCTGTGCGTCTAAGAAAATAGCCTTCTTACAGACCAAGCCTAAGGAACGTGGCCATTGTCATCATAGCCCATGAGTAAAAGTTTGATAATAGGGGTCAAAATAGTTCAATATATATCCAATACTTACTAAAAAATCATTTCACTTAAAATTTTTTTTTCATTTCCATAAGTGACGCAAATGTGTGGCGCTCAGTCTGTACTGTAAAAAGTAGGGTTTTACCTATATAGTGTCCCACTACCAGTTAGGTAATTTTGTCTTCTATTTTCGGCCATTTCCGTATGTCACTAACAACGCAACAACCTACTATGAAGGGTGGCGAGTTACTGGCTACGTGCACTGGGCTGAGCAGTGTTGCAACTTCGTAGAACTAAGTCTTTCAGTATTGCCAAATGTTTTGTGACGTCATAAGTTGGTCCACTCACAGACTAAGCACCTCAGAGATGCGGCAAGCTGTCCCGTAGCCAACAATAAATAAATCAGGCCTCTACAATATACCGTCGAATAGCAATATGTTATTTAGTATCAAATGTACAACAACGCAATTTTACTGCGGTAGTCTATGGCAATGACCCCAAGCGCCACAAATATGCGGTGACAGTCAGTAGATAGATCCTCATGAGCCGCAAATTAGTGGCGGTGGGTTACAGATATAGACTTCTTTTTTGCATGGTGGTAGCAAACGTGTTAATGTGGAGTTATACACCAAACATAACATATTTCATCAATATTGAGTCAGGTTAAAGGGCACCGGGATAGAAATTAGTTTAATAGGAGAGATAGGGCATCAGTAAATTTTCCTGAGAAGACAGGTTAATAGTACAATACACAAAAAAAATCCAAACACAATACTTAGCAACATTTTCAATGCCACTGGAACTTCCTTCAGGTAATTAATCTTTAGTTACTCTGAAATAAAATTGAATTTATTAAGCCCGAACACCTTTCTCGCCAAACTCTCAGCAAAATCATAACACTCTATTTTGAGATCCATTCTTAATAATTAGAAATTGCTGGTGTAGAAGAAGTATAAGATAAAATTCTGCTATGTAAATCTATTCTTGATAAAAAGTTTGAGATTGCTACGACATTTTCACATATTTGGGAGATTCAACAACATGTTTTAGTGCATTTAGTATATAGCTTTAATAATTAATTTTAAATAAATATGCGATAAATCAAATTCAGAACTTGTGAATCATGATTTTTATAGACCGCAAATCTAGGGGTAAAAATGTATAAAAAATTCAGTTTAGAATCAACCGATTAAAACTTCAGATGGAAAATTTAATAAATACTATTAGTTGTTAGGTTATAGAAATAAAAATATAGGCACAAATATACATACAACACACACCTCCAACAGTAGCTGATAGGAATCACTGTATATATTTTACTCTTTTCTGAAAATATATTACGTACGTCCTTTAAAGTATTGTTTTGATTGAATGTACATTTAACATTTTTATGAATATTACATTGAATAATTCTGTACTGAGCATTAAAATCGTCGTGAATGATTAGATTTCATAATAATTACTAACATAATTAATTAGACAAATAATAAACAATTGCTTATTAATGTTTATCGTAGTAAAAAAATTGATTAACATATTGTACTGTTGTCTTCTCAATACAGATAGGCTGTAAAATAATGTTAAATTGCTTCCGATCGGTCTACTACACTTTCTCTGCATTATCTTTCTACATCTTTGGCTTCGCCTACAACTTACTTAGTGAATTACGTATATCGTGGATAATCCTACACAAAATATCATACATACATGGCTATATTTACAAAGGAGTGTATATTACATATTCTATATTACAAGAAGCCGGTGTAAAAGACTTTCTTGAGATCCGGCACACTGCCCGTAAGGTGTGGATTCGCCTCACTGTGCCGACACAAGTCGCCTGTATCCAGATAGGAGATGTCTGCTTGATGTAGTGCTGCTACTAGCGAATCCATTGACAGCACAGGAGCTAGCCGACGGGGTGGTGGTGGAGTTGGGGGAAGACCTAACCTACGACTCAAGGGGCGCACCAGTCGTGGCCTCCGTGGGGGCTGTTGGCGGTACATCGGCCGAGGGAGAGGCTGGCGGCCCTCATCACTTAGGCTCTCCTCTTCATCAGTCTGAGTTTAAATCACAGATATTTATATAAACGCATTTAGTTTAAACTGCTATATCAACCAATTACAACAGCTATCAAAATCTGTGTGATTGATCAATAGCTAACATTTTCACAACTAAGAGCCTTCAGTGATTAATGTAGTGTGTTATTTTGATTGCGTTGAATAGTTCAACTGTTATTTACCCATTCAACCACTGTTCATTTTTAATTGATAAATACATGCAACTAATTTAGTTTGAGATTATAAATATGTGTAGTTTCAAAACAAATAATTGAGATATTTTTTCTTTAAACATGTGACAAATATTTATATTTCTCTAAAATAAAATAATATATAAAACATTATTTTGAATTCTGAATGTTCCTAATCCAAATTTTTTATTGATTTAATTACAAAAATTTTATTGGAATGGTTTTAGCAAAAAAATATCAATCAAGATTAAGAAACAATTTACATGAACAAATTTAGTAGTTCATATCTATTTAAATATTGTCATATTTTGTAACATTCTTTGATGACAGTCAATGCCAATTATTATAAACAATTATATGAACCAGTACATATTATGCTAATTAAAAAACCAATTATTAAAAAGCAAAATATGATAATGAATTCTCAAACAAGATTCAGTTTAAAAATGCCAATAGTGAATTTTGGAAACTGTAATTGACTACAGTTTGAAATATATCAGTTATTTTAAGACCAACAGAAATTATTTAATTTGAGAGTTGGCTGTGGAAGGGGAAGTATTGATTTTTTAAACAGGTTCTAGTTCTACATTACGGTATTAATTGACTGGCCTGATAACATTGGCTAACTAAGATCCTTGTTAGCTGTTTCTGAATCATATCATATATCAAGAATGCATAGGTACTGTCTCAATAAAAGTTTTACCAACAATTGTTTGGATAAAATTTTTTCAATACTCTTTTTACAATAATTTATATATTTTGTTTGGTATATTTAAATATGACATAGTTAAATGCTCATAAAGTACAGAACATATCAGTGTATAAGTCCTTGGTTAGGTCGAGATTGAAGAATAGAACACTTGTATGGACCCCAATCCATATAACTTACAAAGAAAGTTTGAAGGAAATACAAAATAGAATTTTACGTTACCTTTTTAATTTTATATTTACACTTTTTTAGTTCAATGTGATGAGTTATTGTGTCTGTTGTGTTTGTGAGTCAAAGACTGAGAAGACAGATATTGGAACTCATGTTTCTGTACTAGTTGGTCCAAGGGAGGATAGACAACTCTGCCAGTCTGGGAGCTATTTGTTTCAGAATAATATATTTTAACATCAGAAGTAAGCTAATTTTTAATTTACTATATTGGTGAGGAGTCATGCATTCTTCCTCGGTGCTGTTGCGGGTGAAGAGGTCGTAGAACTCAGTAACAATAATAATAATGATATTTTCAACAGAACTATTACAGATTTCAAGGAGAAATGCATGTGTTATTTATCATAATTGAGTTATAATTATAATATTTATTGCAATTTTTTAAATACATTTGTTTTGTTATTTTATATAGATATATTTTTATTGAAGTCATGTATTTGTTAAATCGTTAGCTTGATGTAATTTTCTGAATAACTTATATAAATGTTTGTTATGTTTGCTGTTGTATGATTTAGTTTTTATTGTTAAATTAATTTTGTGGTGAATGGAGTTTGTGTTTTTGCAAAAGAATACCCACAATGTATACCTTACTTAGCATTACTGCCTTCATTGTAGTTGAGTTTATCCTGTAATGAAGCATGTAAATAAATAAATAAAAGTAAAACTTGTGACATAGTTACCTCTTGTCTAGAAAGGATTCTATCCATGGAGGAGCTCCTCGAGATTCTCCTTCGAATAGAGACTCTTCTTACAGAAGGACTTTTGAACCCTGGAGGTTTATTCTCCCTTGGACTTTCTTGCTGATAGAATTCAAAGTCATCGTTAGCTGCTGTAGTGGCAGAGCAGGCACTACGAGATGACAATGTAGCGTATATTGGCTCCTCACATGTCTCCTCGTAGTCTTCATAGTCGTCTTCGGAGTCCTGAGTTTCAAGGAAGAGAGTTTCCCGTAGCTGCTGAATGTTCTGCGGGAACGGAGGAGCCTCTTGCCTCAGATCAGAGGTGTTTAGTCTCTGTGTGTAACATTGCCCAGACTCATTGGGCTTTTGGATCTCAGAGAATGGACTCAAAGGTGATTCCGTTTTACGGTCACAATTAATATCTGCAACAATGATATTGGCTCGCATTTGAGCACCACACTCATCTTGGGTCTGTGTACTCTGAGGGCAGTATCGCTGCCCTAGTCCTTGGTTCAAACAGTATGAAGGCAGGGGACCTGTTGTGCGAATTCCTGTACATAAACAAAATGTTAATTTTAAAATACAATAAAAGGTTTATTACTTAAACATAATTAGTAATAGCATTCCATGCTCAAAAATATCTGTTCCAATTTGTTTTATTATTTTATAAATTTTTGTACACATCAAGAACTTGAACTTATCTCAAAGGTAGTTGATTATTTTAATCAATTCTTGAGTAAAAAATCCTTGCCCTCACCTATCACCTATATTTTTCTGGTTCACTATACAGTTCAATCGTCATTCCTGAAGTTTATTGATGATACTTGTAACTGTTATTGATGATTACTCATTGGTTCAGACACGCCTTTAAGTAATACTTGTTCATATTACAAATATTTGTTTTTATGTTTTAATTTAAACACCACTGGAAATGTGATATCACGTGCTGTTGTTAGACTACCATTAGTATTTGTCAGTCTAAACAAAACATTAGATTAGTATTTTTACAGTGCTAAAATTGGAAAATAGAGACATAATTGAATTTTCTAATTTTCATTTAACTGTGGCTTTTTCTCTACTTTTCATTTAAACATTTTAGTGGCTCTGCTAGTAGTTGTTTTTTACATCTGACATTTTGAATCATCTATTACAATTTATATTGATTTATTCATAGTCATCATCATCATCATCATCATCATCATTAATTACCCACTCCAGGCCTCCAAGTGTAGTTGGTAAGCATCTTCCATTAATTTCTATCATTATGTAATCTGAGGTTTACAACTTCTTGCTAATTATGCCCTCTTTTGGATACTTCTTCCTTCACATCCTCCATCCACCTCCTTCTTGGGCTATTTCTTGTTCTTTGGTATGTATATATCAAAATATTTTCTAGCCGTTCTTTTCTACTTCATTCTCTTGATGTGTCCAAACTATCTAAATTTCATTTTTCCTGTATGCTCGATTGCAAATCTCGCCAGAAATAAAATGTGTTTTCCACGGTTAAAAATTCATGGTAAAAATTTGTATTGAATGAAAGTATGAAAACATAAACACTAACTGTACTTTTAATAAAACTAGGCCTTTTAATTTTCTATTTGTGAATCAAGAATCTTCGGTGGCATTTCACAATTTTCAACAAGTAAATTAATACACTTTAACTAATTTGCAATACAATACTTTTCAATTTAGATGATCCTAAATAATACTACTGATGATTTCTTTCTCAATATAAATATCAAGTATTTACCTTTAGTCCGTCTGTAGTTGTGGATGATCGGTATTCGGCCGTCCAAGCTGGTGAATAATGAACCATTGGTTATCGGGAACCGAACAGTCTCTAAAGGTTTTTGAGGCTCTACTACACAGTTGTTAAAGGGCCTGAATTTACCATGCAACCCTGAAAAATACATTGTAGTCGATAAATAATCGGTTATTGGACACTGACATACAGATACAAAACCAATAAATGACCCTTGTTTGAACTGTGAGTTCTTTAACTGAGAAGAGAATCAACTTTCTTTAAAGGTCAATTTAACTTCAGTACAAAAATTAGCCAGAGCATAATTAAAACTCAGGCAGCTTCATATGTGACAGGCCATAATAAATCATTTAAGCTCTTTAAACAGAATTATCAGGATTATTATTTAGTGTTTAAAATGCTTACAGCAACCAACATTAAAAAAATATATTAATAAATAAAATGTACCTAAAACATGAGTAAAACTAATTATATTAATGTTTTAAACACTAAATATGAGTAAAAATTTGAAAGTATTCAAGGCTAAATAATTATGGAAATTAACTTACACAGCATTTTCCATTAGCGTTTCAAGTTTATATTAATAAAGTTAAAACATGAAACGTGTACATTGAATAAAACGAATGATCTATTGGCCTTATATCAGACACTATTTTCTGTTTGGAGTTTCAATGCTTGTGGATTTGGGTAATTTATTGGGTAAGTAAGTGAGCTAGTCTAGTTTGGCTTTTAGATTATCATTATTTTTTAGTAAAATAGTTATGCATATAAGATTTTGACATTTCATTATTTAAGGTTTCATTAACAAATATTAGGCAGCTATAGATAAACAAATTTGAAATTTTTTACAATTATCTGCACAAAAATTTCTTGGTCTGAAGTCCATCATACATCTAATTGATTTTTTCAGCCATTTTAATATTTTTCTCTTTTCCTTCTTATAAACATATATTTTCTCTTTCCACTATCAATCCTCATACCTTACTGCAAACATATTTCATCCGCGATTTGATCTGCTTTTCCCCATTATTAACTTGTTGATAACAACATTATACATTCTATTCAGTTCTACTTGCTATATCTCCATTAAAATAATGCTATTCCTTCCATGTATACGTTTAATGAAGGTATGAGATTAAATGTACATCTCATCTTTGTACTTATACTTATCCTATAAAATGATCCATGGAACATTATCTCTTTCCTCAAGACAAGCAAAGATATGATAGGAGATGGTTCAAATATTATTTTGAACAACAAATCCCCAGTAAATACTCGTATAAATGTGTGCTTATTACAACTTCACATATGTTATTATTACATAATTAGATTACATTATATTGGTGCCCTCCTTAAGTTCCTAAACCCATCAATAAAAGGCATAACATAACTCATCTCCACAAATTTGACTGCAAATTCGTTTTTCTACACCTCAGGCATGAAGTTTGCTCGTTTTTGATTGGTGTAATCTAAGATTGGCCAAGTAAAGAATGGAATTTTGAATGTAATACTGAGAGATATGATTATTATATTTTAAATTGAAAACAAATCTAATACAGTAATTTTGACAAACTTGAAGTGAATTAGCCAAAGTTTCTGTCATGCCATTGTACACAGAATTACAATAGATAAATTGTGGAAAGACAAGAAGTGTTACAAGAAAAAGCTTGTATTATACTAGAAGAAAAAATTCATATTTTAATAGGGTAGATGAAACAAAAGGCCTTTTTACAAATATTTAGCACTTTATCATCGAAAGTCAGGTCCTGGTTAAAAAGTAACACCTACATTTTTAAATGAGGTACAGAAAGGCAAAGTGTTGCTATTTACTTGAACATTTTGTTATTGTTTGTATTGAAAGTGTTGTGAAGGCGATAATAGCAAATAATAATGGGCTGTGTTTTATATTCGTAAAGTTTAAGGCCATGTTTTTTGCCTCATTTAACTAAATTTTCTATATCTAGGTTAATAAGTTATTGTTTCATCTAAGTAACTGATAACATATTAACCGTAAGTAACTGATAGCTCTGCAAGTAATCATCATGCATGTAATGCTTGGTGAAGATTATAACTGGGCCTATATCATCTAGCTTCTATCTATACCTATAAAAGGCAAATACCACTGACTCACTAACTCATCACTGTAACTAAAAAAGTACTAAGCCTACGAGGCTGAAATTTTGAAGAGTCAAAAGTCTTATGTTGTAGATGTACAATAAGAAGGGATTTTGAAAAATTCTTAGTAAATCGAAGATGGCAACCTTTTTAGTGCCAAACATTTTAAATGCCAAAAACAGCGTTTCTCTAACTGGACTATAGTGGCTAAATGAACAGTTCTACAGCAACACTAACACCATTTTCTGTCCCTGATTTGAGACGATCTACAACTTTGGCCCTATGACTTTTTGCTTTATCTCACTTCCTTCATCCTTAGGTAGATCTATATTTTCAATTTGTGTGTGTAAATCAAAGTGGTTAATTAAGAGTAGACTTACAGATTTTTCTAGACTGTGAAACTTGTTATCTATGAGAACATACTGTATTTAATTGGAAAATATACAATTTAATCTGAACACATGTATAGCCAGGTCATAGGACATGGCTAAACATGGCTAGAAACTAATCATGGGCACAATGCATAACATTAGCTGTTCTAAATTGGATATTAGATTAAATAATTGTTTTAAAAAAACAAAGGATTTAGTTTGATTTACTTTAAGTAATTTTTTAATGTTCTTGAATTTGCTGGAATGTTTACTTATATTTAGATTGCAAGTCTTTAAACTAATTTTTGCATTTAGGTTAGAAGTCAAATACATTTTGATTGTATAACATTATATAATCAAATTCAATATTATGACCGGCAAAGCGGGCAGGTACAGCTAGTTTATATGTAAAGAAAATAGTAATGGACCCAAAATTCAGCCTTGAAGGAACACCACATGAAACAGATTTAAAGATTGATACCCTGTCGCTAACATGCACACATATTATGGTACAGCGAGCCAGTGTTTATTCTGAAATTAAATAGTAGCGTAAAAAGAATTGAAAATTAGTCCTATTTTTCATGAGTAGTCTTACCTTGAGGTGGTTTGGTCATATCCGAAGGTCTGCGGCGAGAGTAGATTGTGGCTACCCTGCGGACAAACGCCTTGTCTGTCATGGCAAGCACCACTGGTAGTAGAACCCCTTCCAACAGACCTGCCCAGAGCGGTAGAAACCCAAGGGGCCAGTGAGGCGGGATGATATGTGGTACAAAGTTTTCAGCTACAGTCAGCGCCTGCAAAGCAACAATAGGAAAATTAAGATTCATTTATGTCATTAACAAATAAATTATGTTTCTACAAGTGGAATTAGTTATTTTATAACAAAAAAAATTGAAATTGAATTACTGCTAAATGCAGATGTTCCAATGCAGGGGTTTTCAATAATGTTTATGACAAAAAATAATGCTGGAAGCAGCATATGCTACATGACTTATTGGGACGATCAAGGGAAATAAAGGGTTAAAGGTTAAACCCTTTAAAATAATTCAAATACTGTAGTGGCATATGGATGTCAAACTCTTGATATCTCTTGTAAATAAAAATATAATACTTGATTTCTCATATCATACTTTATAGCTAACTTGTGCTGAACCAAAGAAATAAAAAGAAATATTTGTATGATTATGATAAGACAGACAGTCGCAAATTCATATTGCATTTAGAAAAGATATTAAACTTTTACTGTACATTTTCTTTGCACTTGAACAAATTCTTCACAATTCTTGCAGTCATTACTTTTAACAACCAACTGGACAAGTCTCTCGGAACAAGTCTTGTTTATAGCCAGTGGATTAATAGCTGTAATGCTTGTTGTACTTCCCACGGCTGACAATTGTCTATAGTAGTTCTCTCCTAGAAACAGCCCATAAATTGCAGCAGCTAATCAGTAATCGATAGCTGATGCTCTCGATCATCTTTTGCCAAACGTCATTAAATTATATTAATTTAATCACTTGGTAAAGCTTAGATCAAGGCATATAAAACATCTACCTATATTTTTATAAGTGCAATTTCTGTCTGTCCTCAAAAGCCATCAGATACATATTGCTTATATTTTGGTGATAAGTTTTTGAGGCTCAGAAATTGATTAACATAATTTTAACCACGTGAAAAATATTATTTAGGAAATAAATTCACCTCTAAAACAACCGTTAGTGATTCAAAAATGTAAACTCAAGTATTTTAAACTTTAATGGTTTAGTATGTAGTGAACAGTGAACACCTGAAGATGGAGATTAGTCTCCGAAACCGGTAGTGTAAGAAAAAACTGAAGATTGGTGGTGGAACAAAAGAGGTAAAGTTTACCATCAATTGTTAAATAAATTCAATTGAAAATTTTATATTTTAACATCCATCAAATGTACTCGTAATATGAAATCGAAACAGTTTATGTGAAAATCTAGGTTTTTTTTAAAAAAAACACGTTAAATAAGGAACATGAAGCCATTAATTTATTAACAATGAACATTCCTATCCCTGAGGAACACAGTAAAAACAAAATCAACATAAATAATTCACATATTGTAACAATGGACTTTCAGAACATGATCTATTTATTTATTTTTATTTATTCATAAGACGCCGATCGTCAAGATATGGGCGAATATGGATTTCGAATGATCTCAGTCATATGTCAGGACCTTCAGGATCTAATGATCTTCATTGCAGAAATTAGTTGAAATAATCGTTAATATCAATTTTGTTAGTTATAGTTAATAATCGTTACCCCAGAAAACCTTCAAATAGTAGATGGGTTGGTAAGCATTCCAATTAAAGTTTATGTAACTGTCAAATATCTCAACAGATCTTTGGAACACAATTGAGATGAATAGTGATAAAATACATTCAAGCTTAAACACTGTATACACAGAAAATCTGATGTGGCTTAAGGAAAGAGCGATTCTCACATCGAAAAACGTCACATCAGCAACTATTAATGGTTTGTTATTGAACCAACCTCTTATTGCGATTGTGATCTATCAACCTGTTGACTTTGTTGTAGAGTTAGAAAATGCAGTTCACTATCCTGTCAAGTTGATCCAGGGATTCCTCCTCACAATCTCTGTTTGAAAGTTAAAACTCCAATGAGTTTTGCACAATTTGAAACATACTAAACTTTTTAATGACACACGACTACACAGAAACGTTATTGAAGCAACCATATTTACCGTTTGTGGTGTGGGAGAAACAGTTTTTCTACCTAGAATCCCTTTGATTCTGTCTACCACTCCCATTTTAAGCGGTTGAAGTTTTCCATCAAAGTTTGATATGACGTTAAATAAAGCGCATGGACAGTCTTTACAGTTTACATAACGAAAATGTTCTTTATCATAAAATATTACTAATACTAAATCTATATACAAATGTACAGATTACTGTCAGAATCTGCCTGACAATACTCCTGAACGCCATAAAAGGCCCCGTCCAGAAAATAGTTTTTAACTCTCCGTTCAAACAACCTGACACAAGTGTGCCCTTTATTGATGCAGGCAAAGCGTTAATGAGTTTAGTTCCTGTGTAGGTTAAGTGTCTCTCGAAAAATGATGTTCTTTGTTTTGGAATGGCGAGTGTACATTTATTTCGTATATTATGGCCATGGGTTGTTGTACTAGAGAAGGTTTGGGTTTGTTTCTTAAAAAAATTTATGCACTGGAAAATATGTAGAGAGAAAAATGTAACAATTCTATAATCCTTAAAAATCTGTTTACAAGAGTGTCGGTATTGCTTTTTAAAAACTGCTCTAATCACTTTTTTAAGGGGACTGGGATGTCAACATTGGTCAAAAAAATCAAAATTTATTTTTTCATGTTTTTTTAATGTGTTAGCTTTAATCTTTAATTTGAGGCCATATTTAGGTTAATCAGAGCAGTAGAACTAATGTTATTGTGATTTTAACAATTGGATGCACGATAAATTTTGCGCTCAATTTAACTATTTTCCGACGTTCTCAAGGCACCTATGACATTAGGTATAAGCATTATTTGGGTGATGGCGATAGTGCAGCACTTGCAAGGGTAGAATCTGATAAACCTTATGGCCCAGACTTCTCAATTGAGAAGCTTGAATGTGTGGGCCATGTCCAAAAAAGAATGGGAGCCAGATTGAAAAACCTAAAACTCAAATCGGGCAAGTCCACACTTTCAGACGGAAAAACAATGGGTGGCCGAGGGCGTCTAACAGGGGCTGTTATCAATGAAATACAATTATACTATGGCTTGGCCATCAGGAGAAATGTTAATAACCTGGACAACATGAAAAAAGCTGTTTGGGCGGAATTCTTTCACCTTGCATCAACTAACGAAAATCCACACCATGGTCTGTGCCCCGAGCCCCCCGAAACTTGGTGCAAATACAAAAAAGCACTAGCCAATAACGAGCAGTACGATCACAATCAACATACTCACTTGCCCCAAGCTGTGATGGATGAGATAAAGCCCATTTTTAGGGATCGTCCAATGAACGACTTTTGAAGAAGTGCCTTCACGGTGGAACTCAGAATGCGTGTGAATCCCTCAATAGCATAATATGGTCCCGTATTCCAAAATCAAACTTTGTTCAGAAAAAGACACTTGAGTTCGGAGTCTATGAGGGAATAGCCACTTTCAATGAAGGAAATATTACAAGGTGCAGAGTTCTGACAGGTTTAGGTATTCGGCCTGGTATTAATTGTATTAAATCAATGAAGAAGATGGATGAAAATAGGATTTGAGAAGCTGAAAAAGACTTGGAAGAAATCCAGAAAAAGTGTCGCCAGCAACAATTATTGGCAAAGAGGAAGCTGGAGGACAAATATGAAGAGGATGACCCAAATAACCCGTCAAATGGTGCTGGAATGTTCTAAGGTAACTTATTTCATGTAAATAAAGTCAGTTCGAGCAAAAACCGTTGTTTTCCGAAAAGTGTGTTTTTTCTTACTTATGTTCCTTTTTCTCAGGAACCGTTACAGATATTTTCCTATATTTAGTTTCATTTTGTACCTTACATCAAACTACACATTTTGAATTGACAGTTTTGAAAAATCTTTCTCTAGACGAGTTTTACATGTCATTTAATATGGAAAAAACATCATAAAAAACTATATTTTATAAAATGTACATAATATTTTTAACTGTAATTTTTTTTTAATTTTCTCAATTTAAAATATACATTAGGACATGCCCTTTAAGACAAAAAAAACTGATTGGAAATATATAATATAGTTTTTGAGAAAAAGGTACATGAAGTTGCTAAATTTAACATGCGGAAGATAGGGACATCCTGGTCCCCTTAAGTCTAAAAATAAGGTTGGTTTGAGCACTTTCACTCCCCCAGACTGCTACTCCATAGTTTAAATAGGGTAAAACCAGGCCATAATACGCAGTAAGAAGAAGTAACGTGTCAGTAACGGCCGCAAGTCTTCTGATTACAATTAATATTCCTGACGCTATTTTACTACTGACTTTATTAATGTGGCTATGAAATATCAAATTGTTATCTAGCACTATTCACAAAAATGTTACTTCATTGCACTGAGGTAACACAGAACCATTAACACTCAAGGAAATGTGTGATGGATGAGACAAATTCGAAATGCTGAAATTAACAAGATGATTTTTTAATGTTTGCATTGTAAGATCATTTTTCTGAAACCATTGACTTACTGATTTCATTTCATGCTTTTACTTCAAGCTGGTGTTGGTCAGGAGCCCCAACAGCCATGGAAGTGTCATTCCCAAGGAGACAAAGAAGAGAGCGGCGCACCTCAAGTGGCAAATCATTCATAAAAAGGAGAAAAAGGAAGGGACCCAAAATAGATCATTGGGGCACCCCTACATGTGTGATAGCGCTAGAAGGAGTTACAACATTTAGGCATCCATCCCTTCCTAAAAATGGCATCCGAACAGCTACACTTCGCTCTCTGAGGAAAGTATAGATCCAACTGTAAGCAGGACCCCTAACTCCTAGAAGGGAAAGCTTTCTGAAAAGCCTTTCATAGTTTACCAGATCAAAGGCCTTCCTTAGGTCAATAAAAATGACAAGGCTTAGCTTCTTTGAATCTAGACCATTAACAATAGGCATTATTGTGGATATCTATTGTGGATCTTTGCTTTATTGTGGAGTCTATAAGTTATTTTTTCCAATGAACCGGAGAAGCCTACTGACAAACAACTTTTCTAGAACCTTCGAAAGGATAGAAAAAAAAAAAAATCGGCCTATACTGATTATAATCGGACTTGCTCCCTTTCTTATGAACTGGCCAAATGATTGCATGTATTAACACTTTGGGGAATTTACCATTTTCGAACGTGAGGTTACATAGATATTTTAGAGCTGGAGCTATTATGTCGATTATTTGTTTCAATAATTTGGTTGAAATCTGGTCAGGCCCTGATGACTCTTTATATTTCAGGTCATTGACAGTGTTAATAATTCCCTGATCTGTAACCAGAGAAAGGAAGAAGGTTTGGAGGCAGTTTATATGATTCAGCGAGTCAGAAATTAAAGTATTACCCTGAGCCGGTGTGTGTTTAGTGGACGTGAAAAACTGACAAAACGTATTGACCACCTGTTCGGAATGCTCAAAATGATAAAAAACATTTGAAAATACGACAAGAAAACCATGAGCAAGCGTAGACAACTTCCTCGTAGTGAAGCACAGGCAATCGGCTAGTAAATGCTATTTTTAAGTCTATGAACCGCTTTGAATATTGATTTTATTTAATATAAATTATTTTATGAACTTATTTATGTTCATTTCTTCTGCTAAGTTCGAAATATGTTACTGTTTATCACGTAACCGTAAAAATGGCTAGTGACATAGCTAGTGTATTTTTCCACGTTCATTCATAAATCATAACATAACCGCGATCAGAGATAGTCCTACTGAGCTATGTAGTGGCTGTTCACATAATAGCTTTATTCGATTTGGCTCGGCCAGAACTGATAGTTGACTTTTGAGGTTATGTTGACCACAGCTGTTTCTCGCGGTTGCCTGCGGTCAGGCTGGAAGTAGCTCTGTGTAGAAAGCTGCAGCAACACCATTCTTCTTCACTCCTGTGTTCTCAATACTGGAGAACTCAGGATGTTAGTTCCACTATGTACAACTACACTGGAGAAATAGTTATCTTTTTATCTGAATTGCATTTCAATAATTTCGTTCATATGGTTTTATTTCACATACGTTAAAACGTAAGACTGTTAAATTCGAAATTAAATTCAAACTGATTGCACTCATTAGTTACTTTAATAAGGGAGCGTAGCTGGTTAAATTTATCTGTGTAATTATTAAAGCAAATTTCAGAAGGATAACCCAAAAAAATAACAACGCTAAAAATTAATTACGCTTCAAGGATATATCATTGCAAAACAGTTTTGGGCAAAACTGTTTTGCAATGAAATATTGTAGTGAAGCGATTCTCGGTCAAAATTAAAACAACGATATACCATTGTAGGGCTGCCAAAGTGTTAAAGCTCAACCTTTTTAGTTGAATTTTTTCAGTGCGATCCCAATCAGAATCAAAACCTGTTTTGGAAAGGGCCAGCTGATAACCACCAGCTGTTTTTGTTCTATTAATTAATGGCACTGTAAGAAACAGTTGGTCTTAGTTTGTAACAAAACCTACATTTGTTCATATACATTCATCAAACTCGTTATAAATCCATATCATTAGGATCCCTCCAACTTTACGGGCTTTAAAGGATCTGATTACAAATGCTACACATTTTTAGTTAAAATTTGAAACACCTTCTATTAGAGAAAGAAATAAAACGTGACTTTTCGACCTTCTACTAAACTAAATACAGATATTTTGTTATCAGTTAATAAATAGTACCAGTTCCACTGTTCCAGAACTATTTTTATAGGTGAACAGAAGTTTTCCATCCATCATTAACAAAAAAAATCCATCATTAACGAATATGAAGTAATAAGTTTTCTCAAAAGCCCATTGATATATAAGAACTAAAATACGAAGGTTCGTATCTCCTAACAATCTTTTAACTAATATTGGTCCCTAAATAATATTTATTTGTACGGACCAAACGCCTTGCCGAAGAGGTGGCTCAATAGCAGTGGAGTAATCTTTGAATTCCTGGAGGATTGGGAAACTGGAAAATGAGGGATTAGGCAATTAAATTCATTGTGATAGTATGTAGAAGGGGTTAGTGTGTAAGGTTTTTTTTGAGTATAAAAACCGGGAAAAATTAAATTAACTTGACATACAGTACAAGTATTAATCTATGGGTGTTATACATTCCTGTAATGGTTAGTAGAATTATGGATTGAGTTTGACTTTGAATGATTATGGAAGAATGTCTCCTTCGAATAAAAAACTTTAGAACATTTTATTACGTTTGAAAAAACTTAGTTGAGCATACAAAGAGTATTAAAGAATATCTTCTTTTGTATGTATAAAAAATTGGTAAATATCGATTAAGTTCGAAAGAAAGTAAATTTGTACTTAAAAACATAATTGAAGAATTTTTCCTTTTAGTATAGTCTTGGAAAAATTCAATTAAGATTGAAAAGAAACCCAGTATTAAACATGAGCGATGCTTGATTTGGTTGATGGACTATGGAACGATTTGACCTTTGAATGACAGTGGAAGCATGGACAGAGTGAGATTAAGAAGCAGACCGGCCCCTCCTTTGAAAACAAAAGATAAAGGACCAACATGATATTATAATATGCTTTGTACACGTTTTCCTACTCGAGACAGTAAAAAAGAATCTTAGAACTGAGGCTTAAGCGGCCGATGTCGTAACTAGAATCTATATTTTCCGGCGACAACCGCATCAAGATGCTATCTACATTATTTATAAGTTAACCAGACGTTTCGCCCGTGCTATGATGTGGCATCCTCAGTGGTTACTCTGAGACTGAGGACTCGTAGATTACAGTCTAAAAAGTTCTTAGTGGCATCTTATTGTGATACATCCCGGAGGGTCAACATTTCACATAAAACAACAATACCGTAAACAAATAATAACTCATTCTACAGTAAAATACTACTAACTTACTTCAAAAATAAACAAAACAAACACCTTTGTTTCCATTCAATGATAGTTAGTGGTTGAGTGGCAACATTGTGCTGGCCGCGCCGAGCGTACGCTACTACGATTACACGGGTCAATAGACACTGACCCCCTTTCGAAGACAAGTCTTTTATATTGTACAGATCATACTAGAAATTTATAATTAATAAGTTGTGGTACCAAAACCGTGAAAGGAGAAACAACATTCATTGACATCAGAGGCCTTATCAGTTTTGAACATTCTTACTTTACAACATTTATAAGAGCTTTTTTACTAAATAAAACTTTAAAATCTCTACTTAGGTATAAAAGCCAAATACAATTTGTTTTTTAGTCAATTGATCAGAGTTTCTCATGAACTTTAAGTCTTTTGACCTTGAAACTTGACACAAATAAATATTCTTCGTAAGGTCTAGATGCGTATTGAGAAAGGGCTTTAAAAAGTGTTTCTCAAAAACCAAAAATGATGTATAAATACCCCGATACCGGACAATATGAGCCTCTGTCACCATTCACCGTACACAGGAGGTTATTTATGAACTATTCACGCAAGAAACATGAGGATAAATAGAGAAAAACACGAACTTTTGATTGTTTAAGTAAATATACACTCTTTTTGTCTCGGTACTGTTCCGCATTACTTTAATTTATGTTCAAGTCAATGGTCAATAACGGTAACATAACAACCATAAACATAAAGTATGAAACACTTGGATAGAACTCGTGACCATCTTAGGTAGAATACAACGAGTGCTGTTATAATAGTATTACTTTAATGAGTTGTCATAGGTCATATAGTAAACATTTTATAATTTTTCAAATCGTGAAATATTGGCTAAAGTTTTAGAAAAACCTGTTTATTTTTATCTATTTTAACATTACAAAACGTTGAATTGAAATAAAAAGTAATTTTATCACAACTTACAGGCATAACTAAACAAGGCAGATATCTGAAAAATATTCATGCTACTAGTTCATTTAAGAAATTCATAGTTATTTTATAGAAATACTCTGAACTTGATCTACAGTACTCATGGGGTAAGTTATGTGTAATCTGATACTAACTGAGATCGACTTATCCTCATAGAGATTGACATTAATAGCCCAGTGACCGATGAAGCTTATTGTAGGATCAAGTGAAACCTTAGTTAAATGTAGTAAGTCTTATCCCAATTTTCATACTCCATCTTTCTAAGGAAAGAGAACTTACCAAGTTAGACTGGTTCTTAAATTATCAGAGAAAATATATAATTAATAATACTACTCATTCTAGAGAACCACGAATGTAAGTCGACCTCTCAGTGTAAACCTGAGCATATACCCATACACCATCTTGCGTTCTATTAAATTACCCACCAAGGTGTCCCAGCTCTCGCGCTCAGCCTGACGTCATGACATTGGCAGACGTCCCACTCGCCCTTCATCATGTACAACTGTAACAAGAGTCCCCGAGCAAGAACGTAAGATGGAATGTTAAACCGAGTGAGAATATTGCAATTTAAATATACAGAACTGGAAAAGTAATAAAATATTCAGTGTTCAGTGAACAGTGAAATTACAGTTGCCGGAGAGAACGAGGAACGGCGTAGGGGCGTTTCTGGAAGGGGACTGGCTGGAGTAGATGGTGGATTTTAATATTCTTTTTTTATAATTCCATGTTTATGTTAAATGTAATCTTAATATTTAAAATCAAACAACGAAGTACTCACTCATCACGAAATCTCCCGAACCACTTAACAAATTTTGATGACGGGGAGTTGGCTTACGTATCATAGAGACCCAGTTAGAAATTTAATTTCTAAGGGGTAGGAAACAGCCCCTCAACGTTTCTGTTTTTCCATAAGAGTTACCTTGGTATTAATTTAATTGAATGATTTATATCAAACAGCTGATACAAAAACCATAAACGTGTTACAAAAGCTTGGCTGATTTGTTTTTAATTAATTGTGAAATGTTTTTTTAGGGTAATTTCAACTAACTCTGACACGATTGCACAGTTTTTCATAGGGGTTTCTAGATTGAAAAACTTTGTTATCTAGGAGAAAGTCTGCAGGCAGCACTTTTATATTGTTGCGGTGGTTTAGAGAGAATCACGGAGTAAAGGGTAAATAACAGTAGAGAACTACCCCGTAGCAAAGTAAGGGATGTCAGCTCCTTTTTACATACTCTTACGTTGTCACACATGTACTTAGTAACAGATTGAATATACTTCTAGAAGTGGCTAGTAATACAACGACAATCGGTACAAAAATATCTATATTGTAGTTAAAATGTGTACAGTCTAGGGGGGGTTGTTAGTAGGGTTGGTAGAGAGGTCAACAACAAGACTCGTATTTCCTCTATAGTATTGGTTTGTGGGAGATGGTATTGTTTAAAGCGTTGTAAAAGGTTTGGTGCAAGCTATGAATGGTTTGGAGTAGATGCAGAGGGTAGATAACTGTCGCCGGTGACACTGGACTGAGGCTGAACGGTCGTCGGTCATGATACGGGGCTTTCGACACACCGGGGTGTCCGCTAACTGCCTCATAATAGGCGGTGAACACTGCAGGGAATCAACCAACATACGCTAGTACGCACTAGTAAACAGTGATTTAACACGACTGTCCTGTGGTGTGACAGGTTTACCAAAATGCAGTTTCATGTACTTATTTACGTGTTCTTAACACATATTAACATATTTTACATTCCATTTAAATTTAAAAGTGATATAATTTTATGTTAAAACCCAGTACAAACATTTAAAACTGACTAATAATGTACGTTGTAAGGGCATGGTATTATTAGTAATGCCCATTTTAATAAAAATTTTTAAAAAATTACAAGACAAAACCATAACGCAAAGATAAAATATTTTAATCAGCAGAAAATAAATTTAGTAAAGTTAAAATTTTACCACATATTATAGTTAGCAGTTTTGTTCTTTCTAAGTAATAACATACGGATAAATGCTTATGAAGGAGTAGGGTATTCGGACACACTATAATTATTGCTGTGGGGGGGGGGGAGGGGAGCGATTGGTGGATAAGCGTAGTGTCCATGAGATAAGCCTTTTAAAATTATCAAAATTACATCAATCCAAATATTTTCTTTACAATTGGCATTATTTATATTCACATTATTAAATTTCTCTTATTTATTTTTTAAAATCTTGTATGAATTACTATGTGGATTGGAGTTGAAAACAGGTTAAAACCAACTGGGATATTTAAGTTGTATTGTTCAAAGTACAAAGCAACCTAAATAATACAAAAAGTCTTCAACGTCATCGGTTTTATAATATACACATTTTAATTGCGCATTTCCATCAATTTTGCAATGTACATTAGCAATAAAAAATGTTTAACTGTAATTTCACCCTACTCTATATAATATTTTGGCAAAGTTTATTTAATCTGTTCGGTATGGTATGGAATGATGTAGTCATAGTGTATTTCATACGGAAAGTTTAAAACAAAGGAGAGATGATACATTATTGTTTATTGAACAAATGCTGCGTTGAACATATTTTTTACTTCATACACTAAATTGTATAATAATATAGTATGTAAATTAGTTATTAATTCCATACAAAGAATAGTTTCACATTAAGAATAAAATTTTATAACAAGAAATCGTTCAGTTTTTATAGTTAAAAAGAAATTAAATAAATAGTTTAGGTTTTTAATATATTGTTTTGAATGCTTATGAAATATAATAAACTGTAGTAGAACCAACCCTAATTGGTCTTTAAATAAATTTAGCTTTAAATAAAAGAAAATTACAGTTTATCTAATTTCCTCGGCTTCACATACACATGACTGCGTGTAGCCTATACAGCTCCCCGACACAGGGGCGAGCTGCAACAATACTTACACAAGTGCCTCTATATTGCCTACTTGCGCCGTCACGTTTTTCATGCCCCAATAAACATATGATGTCAGAGCCATAGCTTTCCTCGATCCAAACACTTCTACTTTCACCTCGATAAATGATTTCTAAATCATTGTAGCACGTATTTATACGTTCTGTTCGTTTACACAAAGCCAAAGTGTTATTCGTGCCCCCCCTATGGAAGAGCCTCAACTCACAGGGTCTAAGTATTGTCATAGTTAGTATGTCACACATCCTCCACTAGTGGACATATCATCTCTAGGAGTTTCGCTAACTAACCTCTACGATGGTTTAGAGTTAAATACAGAGGGAAATTGGCCTGAATTTACTCTACAGCCGTATTTTTCTTATATCAACTATCATGACAATTTTGCAAATGAATATTTAGCAGTTTTGCTTTAAACATACTAATCTTTCTTTTCTTTGAGGAAGTATGAGTACTGTGCAATGTCGTTAAAGATGGTTATATTTTAGAAAAAAATGCTGGATATAATATCACATATAAAATTTAAACCCTTTTTAAGTCCAACCTCAGGATAGTAGATTCAAACTTGTCGGTTTGGAAAAAACCAATAAATAATTTATAAATAAAATAAATGAATGCAGATAAAAATCAAGAGGTTGTCTGTAGCCTAAAACCTATAAAATGCCGTAACACAGAGGCTGTTAAACCTCTTGGATTTATCACTGACCCAAAGCTGTCATTGAGCAAACCCATTGTCAACGTTTGTGTTAGGCTGTCACTAGTCACTTATACTTCGTAGGCTTAAAATACACCTAACTGAGGACCAACTAGTAGTCACCTGAGCTATGGCCTATTTATTGCTTTGGGGTCACCTTCCTGGCTGTGAAACTGTCCTCAAATTACAAAAAAGGGTATTGCGGATCATCTCATCGATCCAGTCACTAGTCACTTATACTTCGTAGGCTTAAAATACACCTAACTGAGGACCAACTAGTAGTCACCTGAGCTATGGCCTATTTATTGCTTTGGGGTCACCTTCCTGGCTGTGAAACTGTCCTCAAATTACAAAAAAGGGTATTGCGGATCATCTCATCGACTGGATCGCTGGACTACTGTAGGACTATTTTTAGAAGACTTAAAGTAATGACTATCTAAAGCCAGTACATTCTTCAGAGCCTTTTGCGTGTTAAGGGAACGAAACCTCTCTCCCTATAAGGATAGACTACAACAACTATAACCTTAGGACGGGACTTAAGACCGACGTCTCTTTCTGCAGGTTGAGCAAGAAAAAGGGTTGTTTCCCTATTTTCACAATAGATATGTTCAGCACCCTACCCGAGGCTGTAAGACGGCGTGACCTATCTTACTTTAAAAGAAGATTGAATATATGGCTTATTAAATAAGCCTTCTACTATAACATTGAGTTTTTTAGAGCAACCAAAGTGATGCATATCCACCGTCATGTTCTGTTCAATGTGCTGATGTTTAAATGTGTATTTCAACTCGTGACGTCTTCACAGTATGGCATTTTAAGTTTTGAAACCATTTTTAAATGGAATTTCTTTAATGACGCCATCAATCCAGCTACGCTGGTCAGCAATGAAGAACTCAAGTAAGTAAATAATATTGTCTCTTATAAAAAATATGAGTTCTGTTCAACATTCTAAAATGTGTTCAGGCAGAAGATGTCGAAGGACAAGTGGCTTGTGGGATGTTGACTGTAGGCTGTCCTTGAGCTGTGTAAACATCCTCTCCACGTACATTTCCTTTTCAATATTAAGACCTTCAAAGTCATAAGTATCTAGGTTAAGGCATGTAGCCTGGAAGAAGTATATTGACCCAACGCTGAAGGTCAAACGGTTATGAGTATGTAAATGTATTATTTTTACTAAAATTACGTGGTTTCCAGACATTTTAGGTTTTGTACGATACGTAAATTCATACCCTAAAATACTCGAACCTCCATGGTGTATGGGTGGGCGGATGGGTCAACTTCTTACCGTCAGCGGGATAAAACATGCTTTTCTATTTCAACTTTACGGTCAGTATTTATTACTTTAATAAGTTACAGTGAACATTTTATGATTATTAAAGGTCCATTATAGTGGATCATAAGTTGATATTATAAAGGCCGGGTTTCACATAGGGCACTGTGCGCCTACCGTGTCGTGTCATGTGAAATCGAAAAATGGTCTAATTCATTTATTTTGTATGAGAAAGCAGTTTGAGATTTTCACATGACCTGTCGTGCTCCTACCGTGCTTATGTCGCGCTGTTTTCGATCGCTCGATGGAGCAGGTCGGTTTCGACAATGACCGGTAGGCAGTCTGAGCACGACAGGCGCACGGAAGGTCAGGTGAAAATGCCTTACATGTCGCCCTACGTCGCCGCATCGGCGACCGACCCCTGCTTTTCCTAGTTCGGGTGTTCCCGACCTCCGAAAATTGCCGATCGATTGGGGTTTTAAATTTAAATTGTCTCTACACTGTAGAAGGAGATTTTCGAACATCGGATAGCTCATTCTGAAATATTTACGGACCTTTTCATAGTAATCTCTTAGCCGGCTCAAAGGTGTGTGAAACTCCCCTTCCTCTTCTCTAGTTCGATACATAAGGTGAACCCTAGAACCTATTGATAACTTGCACTGAGGCGTTCACTGCTGCCATAAGAAAGCGACCTCTATTCCTTTTTCCCTGTGGTCAAGCATAATATATTGTAAAGGAATGCATAATTAATTATGCTGATTACATTGTACTCAATATGTACATGTAGACCCACCCCTATACATACATACAGTGGTCCACCCACGTCCCACACACCCATACACGTAAGGACAGAGGATGTGTTGACTCACCCACCTTTTATACGTACCCACCCATCCACCCCAAACACATAAGGGGGTCATAGCGTCATTTAATTTGTTTGGTAAATCTACTGTTAAAGTACACAAAATACGCACATTCTTGTAGCCATCGCTTGGTCAGTTTTGTTTTATTCTGTGCATTGTTGCAATGTAAATATTTCATTTCATACATATTTCATTTTTTTTGTTTCATACAATTCAATTTATTGTTAGTTATTATAATTATTAGTCGATATTAAGTTGTCGTTTTATTGTTATTCATTGTTTATTGTCATGATTTTATTGAAATTTAGTCACTTAACTCATTTGACGAACTTTCGTACAACCTTAAGAAATGTTCAATACTGTGTATGTTCTATCTGATTTAATGCTATGAATAAAAGGATACGTTGTTGGTAGAATTATAAGATAAAATAAATAAACTACGTCCGATAGCTACATTTCCCTTAGTTTAATAATGAAAAACGTCGTTCTTGGACGTTTACATCTCACTCCCTAACCAGGTACCTTCATTTTACTAAAATAACTTCACAGTTCAGAACGTAGAAAGTGATATGCCATGCTCTTCCTGGCATATCTCGATCCATCCATACTATACTGGATTTAACAAATCTCCCAAACTGACATGAGCGCTCTTAGAGGCGCTTTATTGAAGCTCTGACTCGCGGTGTTGCCAAGAGCACTTCGTCTACCAATATATAACGATATATAAGCAAATAAAAATGTATAGAGAAACACAAACAAAAAGAAAAACCCGCGATCATAAAATGTTTACTTGTACACAAATTCACACAATCAGTTACCTATCAGAAAGGTGCATATAAAGAACTGAAACGTGGCAACCATGCAATGCGTTAAAGCGTTGCTATGGTTACGGCTGGCTAATGTAGCCATGTCATTGATCATAGCTGTTCGACCCTCCTCGGTGTTCCAGCACTTGTCGGGAGATTGAATAAATGGACTATAAAGAAATATCCAAGGTGTAGTCCCAAGTTGTTTCTTAATACTGTACTTTATTAATGTTAGTGTTGGGAGTATCGAGTCGCCGTTACGCCACCTAGTGGAACTGTTCCTAACACACAATAGTAGATTAACTATTATCTCCTAACAGTTCCAACATCGCTCTGTCGATCACGTAACCTGAGATTGCAATCTACAGACGTAGGAACAGCCCAACCACGGATTAGGTGTGAAAATTCTCACTCCATACCTGAATACGATTACAAAATAAACACAGCTCTCACTTTTACTATTGAGGTTATAATTAAGAAATTCAGGGGCTCCAAATAAAGAACTGCTTCTGAAATCATTTTCCTTTTAAATGTCTTCACACTAAATTGAATGATTCATATTAGTAATTTAGGATATAATTCTACATTTTTAATATTATTTGTAATTGAAGACAATTAAAAATGTTATCTTCGTTATTCCATTAGTATTACATCGAAATTAGTTGTATCCATTGACCTTGATAACTAAAAAAATTCAGGTAAGTTGCAGGATATATTGCGTGTTTAGGTCTAATAAACCTTGGCGGCCATTTGTGATTTTAAAACGTAAAATTACAGCTTGAATTTTTTATTGATATAAAGTGTGACATTTGGTAACAACGTTTTGGGAAATGTAGCATGTTTGATGAAACCATGCTACATATTGCTTCTAGAGCGTGTATTCCTATTAGCAAACAAAGGGGGGAAGAGGAGATCCTGGGGTGGAGAGATTCCAGCAAGTGAACATGTCTGAAGAGATAATTAAACTAAGCTTATTCCTAGAAAATAGTCAGGTATAACTTATTTGAAAGGGACTACTTATCGAAATATATTTATAGTTTAAATTACTTCAACAATATAAATATAATGCTCTTAATGACAGTTATCAATTTGTACTTGTTCAGATTTGGAAAATATTGAAACAATAATATGTATATCATTATGATACATTTATAATCAAAATCTATACCTATAAAAGGCAAATACCACTGATTCACTCATCGCTGTAACTAAAAAATTACTAAGTATACGAGGCTGAAATTTTGTAGTCAAAGGTCTTATGTTGTAGATGTGCAATAAGAAGGGATTTTTAAAAATTCTTGGTAAATCGAAGATGGCAGCCTTTTTAGTGCAAAACAATTTTAAATTCCAAAAACAGCGTTTCTCTAATTGGACTGTAGAGGCTAAATGAATGGTTCTACAGCAAAACTAACACCATTTTCTGCACCTGACTTATGACGATCTACAACTTTGGCCCTATGACTTTTTGCTTTATCTCACCTCCTTCATCCTTAGGTAGAGCTAGATTTTCATTTGTGCCTGTAAATAAATTGGTTAATTTATGGCCTCAAAGAGTAGACTTACAGATTTTTCTATACTGTGAAACTTTGTTATCTAGAAGAACAAACAGTTTTAAATTGGAAAATTTAGTTTTAAAGCATGCATAGCTAGACCATAGGACATGGCTAAACATGGTGAGAAACACAATATTTTATTGATTCAGAGTCAAATATAGTACTTTGAGCCCTCTAAAAGAAGACTTAAAGATTTCTCTAGAATTTGAAACTTGTTTATTTAAGAGAAAAAGCTGATTTTAATGGGAAAATTTACAATTTAATTTGACCAAATGCATAGCCAGTTCACAGGACTTGGCTAAATATTGCGAGAAATCCGATATTTCACTGATTCAGTCAACTACAGTAATTTGTGCCCTCTAAAAGTAGACTTACAGATTTGTCTAGACTTTGAAACCTAGGTTTTATTAGGTATGTATATATAAGCTATTTACCACTCATCACTATTTTTCCAAAACTATACGACCGATTAACTTGAAATGTTGTACATAGGTTTATCTTGGCCCCTAGAGGCTCACTAAGAAAGGACTTTCCTCTCCGACAACAGGACTCCGTCCCACTGGCCTCCAAAATTTCCATGGTATTTTTATGGAACTATTTTAATTGATTTATTTGATTAATAGCTTTTAAATAAAAAAATTCAATAAACTTGTGGAAGGCAAAACTTTCAAATAAAAATAATTGTGTTCAGCGTAATAAATTATACATAACATCAGCTGTTCTAAAGTGTATACAGTGTAAATTGAAAGCTTGCTGCACATTTTGATTATATAATCAATCTCAATATTATGACCGGCGAAGCGGGCAGGTACAGCTAGTATTATCATACAATTGTTACACATAAAATATATCTGTAAAATACACAAGTAATATTAAATCAGAACTTTTCTGCAGTATCTGAATAATGTTAAATTAAATAGTGAAACAATTTAGGTATACACAATAGTGAGGACACACAAAACAATTAATTTTTAAATCAGAAGTAAAAAAAATGCTTTGAGGAAAATAATAACAGTTTTTTTGAAATGGTAAGCTCTGAAATAAAAAAATAAACCTTCAGTAAAAAAAAAAAATTAAAATATGAATTCGATCCAATGACGGGGTTCTGAGTGATCAAAATGTAAAGTTTGTGGGTCCTTTCGGCAGATTTAATTCAAATACCGTACAGGTACAGGAAATATTTCATTAGGGTGGCCTTTTGTCCACAACTATTAAGATTATATTTTAAAATCTATTAATTATTAACTAGTTGAACTCAACCATACTAGAGTTGTGTTGCTCGAACGACGTGGTTACTCACAACACTAGCGCTCCTAGTGGTGGCTGCCCAAACATTCTAACTTGTAAAACAGCTGATTACTATTATAATCAGGCCACTATATATATACTAGCCGGCCCGTGCGAAACATTCGCACTGTATTCTCTTTAAATCCCTCTTAATTAAAGTGCACACAGTATAGTTAGTAACGCATAGTTAGAGTGCAATTTAACCTAATGTAAATATGGATTAAAGAAGAAATAAAATATGTGAGTTTAAATTTAATATAATTTATTTTATAATTGTTAGGTTAAGTTATTTACAAATTAACAGCATATTTACAAATTCAAAGTACCTCTTTAAACACTATGTTTGATGTGATTATGTGGTAATCGGTGATTGTTGGTGGGTTTCTTTGACACATATATAGATGTCACTGAAAGAGCGCACCCTGGATAACGCCACATACAATTGACCATGTAAAAAAACAGGGTCTGGCAAGAACAATCCTGCCTTTGTTAGAGTCTGTCCCTGTGCCTTATTAATAGTCATGGCGAATGCAACTTTGATGGGATATTGCCTCCGAGTCAGTTTGAAAGGCACAGTAAGATCAGAAGGTGTTAGGTTAATGCGTGGTATAACGACAGTTTGACCAGAATCGATCAATTTTGCTGTGATAGTGTGGTTGCCCAAGTGAGTTACAACCAATCTTGCGCCATTAATTAAGCCCTGCTTAGCGTTTAGATTTCTAACCAACATGATGGCGTTTTTTTATTTTTATTATCAGTTTATGTGGTGGCAACCCTGAAGGGCTTAATGAATTCAAAAATTCCAACGGATACACCTGAGCATTTTCCGTTTCTTCGCAGAAAACAGAATCAGAACTTAGATAAACTTTTTCATCTCCAGGTAACATATTTGAAACAACGTAATCATTGATTGTGGTACAATTGTCATTTTTTGGACATAATATGGCTGATAAATACAATTGGATGACATTGGATTCATTGATTTCGTTGAAGTCAAAAACTTTGGAAATGAGCCTGTTGTAGTCAATGTGGCAATGTTTTGGAATTGCGATTGCTTGGTTGGGGTACTCTGGAACAAATTCTAAATCACCATTCCCTAATTTTAGTAACCATTCTGTGAAAACTTGGTCGTCATTTGCTCTCATGTTTTTCGTTTTAATTTGCGAGTATTTACATGAGCCCACAATGGAGACCGTTTAACTGAACGTTCTACAATGGCTGTTCTAGCGCCGTGTCTAAGTACTGGCAAAACTTGTCGGAAGTCGCCTCCAAAGACAATAATTTTTCCTCCATAAGGTAGGTCGTTTTTCATTATGTCTCATAGGAGTCTATCAACTACGCCGAGTGTCTCTTTCGGAACCATGGACACCTCATCCCAGACGACGCAGAAGTTGCGCGTCCTTGGTGTGAGTGCGCATTGATGAGACAGACGTGTCTAAAATGGGTACTGGTAGTTTGAAGAGGGAATGTGAGGTTTGTACACCTGGTAGAAGCTGTGCAGCAATCCACGCTAGCAGTAGCAGTCCACGCTACTGGGAGTACAACTTTGCTCTCTTCGCGCAAAATATGGCATAGCGTTTTGTAGACGAATGTTTTACCAGAACTTCCAGGACCGTAAATGAAGTAAGAATTTGGAATTTTGTTTTGAACTGAATGAAGTACCTCATCAGTAATGGCCTTTTGTTCATCATTTAGATTTCCGTAAGCTGTTGTTCCGTTTGCTTGCTCTTCTTGTATGTTGTAGAGGGTTTTTGTAGTTTGTTCCAAGGTAACAAAGGTGGTAAACTAACCTTACCTTTATGACAGCACATAGTTGCTGTATCCCCATCAATCTCACCTGCAAACAATTTTGCTGAACAATGAACACATATTTTGTCCATCTCACCAACCTTGTGAGTTTGCACTTCATAGTCTTTTGGGAAAAGCCGAGCAGAACAATAAGTTTTAGGCAGTTTTTGTATCTATCGCCTTGACGTGACGTTCATATTTAGCTGTTGTAAGTAAGGCATTGACACATAGTTATTCTTCAGGCGCTGTTGTTGGTGTGCATGCAGCCTGTTCTGCCTGCGATTCCGTTGTGCCAGTCTATCCCTTTCAAGTCGTTCTTGATGTTACTCTTCACTTTCTCCAGCATATCTCCTTCTGTTAGCCCAGTCACGGGTTAGGGGTTGTGCCCTTCCTCTCCGTGGTGGTCTGCCTCAGCGATGTCCTATTGCACTTGATATCATTTGTAGCTGAGACCCAAAAGGAAATGTAAAGCAATAATTGTGGCCAGGTCAAATGGAAAGTAATTTTTTGAGACTGTACAATATTGGAAGTAACATTGAAACCTGTAATAAAGAAAAGATAATAGGTTATGATTGAAGATGGAATTCTTAAATAAACATAGAATGGTTGGTAGGTTTGTCAAAATGAAGGCTATATAGTAAATAAAGAAATAATATAAAAGCTAAAGAATCTATGTGCTACTTGCCTTTGAGTTTGGACTAAGTATTGTTCGTCGTCGTAAATGTAGCAAAAACAAATCAATCGGATTTGAGAAATAAATATTTGTTTGTTTTGATTTATTTAATTCACATGTTACAGCTGTTTGTTTTCATTTATTTAATTTATTTAATTCACATGTTACAGCTGATCGAATAATGTAAATAAACATTTCAAGTTTAAATTACTTGCAGAATGATATAATAGGTCGTTTTTCCAAAAAACTATTGGAAAATGAGAGATTTGTATATTTTCATCAAGTAGTGGGTAAAAAAAGCTTTAAAATGACACCTCATTTATGAAAATTGGTGAAGAATTAAGGAAGTTATGGCGTACCGACAAAAAAAAGTACTTTAGAAATTATAATATATATATATTTATGGCAAAACTGCTTTGTGTTACAATGAAGTGAGTCTGTTCACAAGTAGACCACTTTATTCGCAAGTAGTTAATATTCGAGTTGCACCATATTCATTAATGCTGGAGAGTGCCCACCCTAGTGTCCCTGACCGGTCCCTGACCACCCACCAAGGTCTACAGTCACTGGGACATGAGGTGGAGGTCGGGCATGATATTTGTCAACGTTCCATACAGGAGTTGTGAGTGTGGAACTAACAATATTGGTTTAATGTGCATTGTTAATCATCGAGGATCGTGGAGAAAACAATCTTGTTCATTATTTAAGAGTACAAAACATACTTGGTTCGGATTCCACGTAAAGTTGTAGGGCCCTTGGTTGACCTGGCTCTTTGGCTATTAATAAATGGTTCTCTCTAAGGAATAGTCAACCTTAGTAACAATGACTACACTTATCACTCGTCATATTCGCCCATATTTCTACAACCGGGATCCTAATGATGAAAAATGAATAAAATAGGCCTTACCTCTGTCAGATAGTCCAAAATTTTGTTTCTTCAAATATTTTGTTCAAATTAAGAAAATAACATTTTGGACTATCTGACTCCAGTCAGTTTACCATCTGAATATAAAAGCCTCGATATGCCCAAGGTACTAAAGGCACGCTTAAAGAGGGTTTTGACTTCTGAGTCCTTTAACAGTGTGGGAGAGTTCTTGACACATCACTGGGAGACTAATAAATTGGATTACTAACACCGGCAATGGAGTGGCTTGGATAGTTGTGTGTGAGAGCAGCGGTGAATGAAACACTTGTATGTACAAATTAAGCCACTGTAAGAATGAATGTGTAGGTAGCTAACAATATTTTTTAATCTGACGTTTGCGATACATGTTAATGAAAATATTTTATGCAATAAATATTATTATTTTTTAAAAGAATTATTAATTTGCCTTTAATGTCAATATTATTCCTGGGATATTCTGGATCAAAAATTTTAATTTTTTTCTAATTACTGACCAACATCCAATAATTCGTTTATAATTGTTCAGTTCCATTATTGACCATTACTAATTGCATCTATCTTACCTATTACAATTCTTTGATGCAGCCTATTCAATAGTATTGAAACTATGTTGAATTTTTTAGTACATATGTATCGGTGGTCAAACGAGTAAAATGTCCTTTAACTGCCAGGAAAATAGATCTAACCGCGACCCAAATTCTCTAACTCCCAATGGTTGCAAACCAGTCCATTCCACTGACATGTAGTTGATAAGAATGTGGTGGACGGTTTAGTGTATATCACATGTGGCGACATTCGATCTTGGCAAACCACTCTGAACTACACGGCTGTTTGAATTGTGAAACACATCTCAATCTAGCAGTGTTTGCACATGGGCCTAAAGACCTGTGCGGTTTATACGAGGGCAGAACATAACGTTTACTTAAAGAAGTATTCTGCAATAAAATTCATACAGATTTTGTGGAAGCTGGCCTTAAATTTTGGTTTTACTTTTTTTTTTAAATGCCAAGATCCCAGTGAAAATGCCTCATTTTTAAATTTAAACTTTTTACCTTGTTATGTTTATGATGATAATTTATCCAGAAATAATTTTTATCTGTGATAAAAATGATAAAAATCCAATGACCAAATATCTCCTCATTCTCTTTCAAGAAATTAGTGACTGTATTTTTCAACTTACTTGACTTTTATAAACCCTAATTTTGTTCACAGTGAAGTACTTTAAGATTTGATATAGGTTTGTTCTTTCTTTATCAATATGAGAAAGTCAACTCGTTATTTTCAACGAATAATAATTACCTTGTTCTTGTCGATTTAGTACTTACTGTTTTTGTAAATGCACAACTTGGTTTTATCATTCATCGTAGAAACAAACGATGAATTCGCTGTTAACGTTCATTTGTGCTGCTATCTAACAGTGATTGTTTTAAAATAAGTACTTGGAAAACTGTCTGGCATTACAGTACCTCAGCTATTAGTAACTTTAGCATGTACTGGGGAATGACAGTAGGCGGAACGAAGAGAGATAGAGTGACGACTAGCGCTATCTGTGAAACCCGAACATGAACTATTTCACCAATCAGGTAATCAGTTGGACGGGGCCCGTATGAGCGGACAGTTTCCTTGTTTCTTTAGCAAGTGATATGAAATATAAATTGTAATCCTTGCATTAACAATATTTCCTCAGTAAACCTTTCTTTAATTTTCTATTAATACGACTACCATTGTTAGTTGTGACAGAGGATCAAATTACCAAAATTTCTTTTTCCTTATATATTCAATACTTTTTGAGAATATGGGGATCCTTGAATAGATAGATATAAGAGGGCTTCAAAGCAATAATAAGATATTTTTATAAATAGTGATTGGCCTTATCCAAGAGCCTAAGAAGTAGTATAGTGACTTTAATACAGTTTCAAAATTAAAATCATAAATTAAGTTTTCTAATAAATGTAGGCCTAAGGAACAAGTAGTAGTTTGATGATTTAACGCTTTATTTTTTAAGCTACGGAGGTATGTAAAGTTCCCTACATGAGAAAAATATCAATAATGCTAGGTTTGGTTTTTGTGAAGGACGGAACATAATTTATAACGGTCTAAACTAATTTCATTTCATAATATGGTATGTTTTGTACATACAAAAACAGTACCTACATATCGTTATTGTATTTATACTTTATAAACATTCAACACTAGGAGAAACTCAACCACTTATCGGAAAATTATAATTGTTACAACATTTTATAAACCTTAAAAGTTACTAGATGATCCTCTTCTTACAATTTTGATTCTTTATTTATATTTAAATAAAAACTATTAAACTAAAATTGAACATTTTTTATTCCATCGCAAATCAGATTTTGTTATTAAATTTTAAAGTAAGTTATCTTGAAACTTTTACGCTTTTTTAGTCGATTTAAAAATTATAATTTTCAGACAAATAGTTAAGTCACTGTGCTGTTACGAATTTAACATTGATCTTATGGGAAAACCTCCAATATGGCGTCTACATTATTGCTACACTCGCTAGTTCCTGTGTCATTGTTGGCTAGCTGATGGCCCGCCCGCCCGCCCACCGCACCCATAACCATTTAGCTCAGTCCCACGCCGTCACCTACTCTAATGGCAACACTCGGTACAGGCCCACCATAATATGGTTTGAAACATCGTTAAATACCAATTCTCCAAATGACGGCAATGTTACTACCACGCAGTATCTCACAGATGGATGTTTTAACTCATGTTTTATTTTTGATATTTAAACAGCTGATATATATAAAATTGGTTTATATTAGTTGTGAGGGTGATATAGTTGCTTATCACTATATCAGAGGAATTCGAAAAACAAAAATATTTAAGGACAATTAGCATTAAATTTAGGTCTGAACGTGCACTTTATAGGGTTAAATATGTGATGTTAGTAATTTATAGATATTCTCGTACGTTCTTTTTAGTACAGTACTCACGTTGTTTGGAAGATATCCATTGTAGCTTAAAGATTTCAATAAAACCTTGAATGCCCCTCACCTCCCCGTTATACAGTATCTCCCACGTCAAAACGGTCGCTTAAAATTTGAAATCCACACTCTTTAGTTGAGAAAATCAAATGTCTTGCCCAATACTAGCTGGGGGATAGTGGGAAAAGTGTTGATGCACTTATTATCGATCCGTCAGTACCTATAGGTGGGATGAACCTCCCTCGTAGGCAATGGCCACTGTTGAATCGTTTCAAAACTAGCGTAGGCAGATGTAACAACTGGAAATAAAAATGGGGATTGACATTAAATCAGTCATGTGATTGCGGGGAGTATATCTAAACAATGGATCACATAGTTACAGAGTGTCCCTTACGCTGTTTTACGAAGGGATTAGCTAACGTAAATAGAATGAGTGAGGCAGGTATTAAATGGCTTGATGGATTGGATTTAGCTTTGTGACAGGAGATCACTTTATAAAATTATGGTCCACTTACTCAAAATTGTAAGATAGTTAAAAAAATAAATAAATAAAAAGTCTGTGGGCTGGGATTAGTTACCTGGGTCTATATTAAAGAAGTGTGAACACATTATTTAGCAACCACTTTGTAGCATCATTAACCATTCGTTAATGACCTCACAGTTTCATTAACAGTTAAAATATATAAATGTATCTCTCTTTACATATTAATTCAATAGCCTACAGATTTAACTCACTCGCTCTTTCAAAAATGCACTCATGGTTTGCTGCTAATAGGATTTCACTAAATAGCTAAAAAAACACAATTAGTTAACATCAAAACTACCCAGGACTCTAAGAGTAGTTGTTTTACTAAAAAATTAATGATAGTATAGTTACTACTAAGTCCAAAGCAGATTCTTTGGGTTTCGTATTAGACCAAAGTCTTAATTGTCCTGTTTGCAATTGTAAAAAAAAAAAAAAAACATAATTCTGAAATCTTTCAATGCTGGTTTTGAGAAATACTGACATGAAAACTTAAAGATTAAAGGTATATTATGCATATTTTAATTCTATTTTTTTTCAATATGGTTTGGAAATTTGGGTGGTTTCTTGTAATTTTGACGTTATTTTTAAAGATATGACATTATCGAAATAAAGAATCGTGCAAACCACTTTTTAGAACGTTAAAAATAGTTCGCCTCCCTTCTCATTTCATTTTAAAATGCGTTTTGATTGTCCATAAAGACATTTTTTAATCAACGGTACACTAACAGTTATGATGGCACTAGGGTAATGCTTCTCAACACAGCGCCACCGGCTGAACATTTATGGGAATACTCCCCAATATATATACAAACAAGGGTTTAACATTGAAAATAATTTTCTTTTAAAAATCTTCCAATAAAGAACTCAAAGAAGAAAGTGTTTAAAACAGTCTGCTCAATAGCTGAAATCAACTGTTCATACTTACAAATAAGGAATAAACTAGTTTTTATTGGATAACATGTATTACGACATTAATTATTATTTTAGTGATAAGGCAACATATAATTGAATATGCGCATGCATGAATATAATGTAGGCAATAATTTAAGTAATATTTAATTTATAAATATTGTGCACCTTCAGAGTCTGACACTCAAAATCATATGTACTTTATGTGCGTCTTATTACTGTAAATTATTTGAATTTTAAATTTGAATGGTTCTTCACCTATCACATGACACTTCATGTGTTGAGTAACGATCATTATTATGGACCTAATCATTGAAGTAGAAACCAATGTTTCGCAGTTTTTCATGAAGTTTTTACACTAATATAATGTATATTTCCAAACGTACAAACCCTGGTACTTATCATGAAACGACGGTATACATAGATTAATAAAATATATAAATGACTCACAAACTTGTCTGTGTTTCATGAAATCACCAGGACTCTGAAGTGTCGATGAGTATCGTGTAGCTACCAGGTCACAGTTCCGCTGGACCCGCTTTCTCCCGCCCACTACACGCTGCAAATACAGGAAACTGGCTTTTTATTCTGCGAGGATCTGGACAACGTGAGATCAATCATGTGGGATCTGATCCACGAGCTCTAATTACGCCTGGAAAGTTAGTGAACTCGTTGCACTCACCAAGGGAAAACAGTGATTTGCCTGCAACAGTGGGTCACTGGACTTATCGCTTGGTTGATCGGAGCTGCTCGAGGTCTGCCGGCCCGAGAAATACAGCCAAACGTCAAGATGTTTGCCCTTTTGTATAATTATTTGAAATTATAGCTACCACTGTGCATACTTGGGGTTAGTAAGATTCTCATACTAAGTAACTTTCTCTTTAATAGTATTGACATAGTTTTTTATGAGGCAATTACAAGCTTTTTCTGTAGTACAAGACGCTGGAACGTCGACAGACCTGTAGTAGACGAACACTTTTACGTCAGCGGGCTAAAACGTGCCGTTCTACTTCAACTGTACGGTTCCTGTTTATCATTATATGCCTAAATTTATAGTAAACATTGTATGATTGTTAAGGATCCAATATATAGGATGATAATTGTTATAATGAGTTTTTAAATATAAATTGTCAAGAATGACATTTAAAGTTTTACATATTTAAATGTAATATATATATATATATATATATATATATATATATATATATATATATATATAAACGGCGTAAAACCCCGACAGTGCTTCTGGATTTTATTTCCAATCAGGCGATGAAAACAATCTACTTTATGAGTTTAACTAATTATTTATGAGTGAAATAGTCCTCTACCAATTGGCTGTCGACTTCTCAATGGTGGCTTGGCTACGATCACCTTTAAAAAAATAAGCCAATTATGCTTAAATAGTATAAATTTTATTTCCATAATCCACATTAAATTGATTATTTAGTACTAGTCGGCACTAGTGGCTACTTGGGGACAAAGTATGGAGGAGATTTTATGCGATAGGTTCCATGCTGGGTCCTCTTAATACCGAAATGGCGTCCACTCAATGGTTGCCATCGACGTGGACACTACTAATGAAATCTGGTGTGTCCATACTGGATGGTAGTCAATGTTCAGATGTTGTGAAGGGAAGAGAACTGAGTTTCAGGCTTGTCAATTTGCTGAAAATCAGACCAACTCTACGTGGTTCAGATTCCACGTAAAGCTGTAGGTCCCTTAGTTGCCCCGGCTATTAGGCTTTTAATGAATAGATAATTCTGAGGAACAGTCTAGCTTAGTTAGTAACAATGACTAAACTCGTTCATCTACACTTATCACACTCATTCGTCCCTCATATTCGCCAATATCTTGACGATCGGCGTCTTGCTAATAAATAACGAATAATAATATTACAACTCCGAATCAGTATTGATAAACAAGACTGCACTAACGTAATTTAACATACCATGGCATGTTAAATTAATAACGCTACAATGGGACAAAACAGCCTAATGATCAAGGATTTGACTATCTAAAACTAATAGCACATTCCATAGAGATCGTGCTCCACATAGATGGACAACCTACAGTAATTTATGTTCTGTTGTATACACTTGATGGAAGTTGGTTTTAAAAAAGAACACATTTTTAAAAATTATTCCACAATTTTTTATTCAAATAGCGCTTTCACCGGTTAAGGTATCATCAGTTTTTGTAAAAAAAAAAAAAAAAAAAACTGATGATGCCTTAACCGCCGAAAGCGCTATTTGAATAAAAAATTGTAAAATAATTTTAAAAAAATGTGTTCTTTTTAAAATCTCCAGTAAATTGTAACATATCGAGGATGGAGTAAAACCATTTCCATCGAGTGCGTGAGTGAGGTAAGACATACCACTACCACGTCAGAATGGTCGGGTTGGCCAACCACCAACCACGCCGGGGATTAGTTCTGGTCCGCTAATTCCTTTGTGCATGTGTGAAAGTGACTTAATTGTCGTAATCCTGTCATTTTTTACCGACTTCCCTTAATCGATTCACACATGTTGTGTTAGGTCTTACGTGCGCAGGGTTTAGACTATGTAATCACGTACGTCAGCTCGCGTCAAACACTACCCCTCCCACTCACCCTAAACCAGACTCTTAGCACCACTCATAAGGTGATAAGAGGACTATGTAAAGCATAATCCATTACTCTTATCATAACTCATACAATGTCTTAACCAGTGTCAATGTTGCTATCGAGGTCTCGATATTATCACTATCAATTCTGAGGAATTAACAGTTGATAGTTTCCTGCACAAAATGACGTTTCATCGAGAAAGTATCCTGTTCCGTTCCAGTTTGTACTAAGGATGTTAAAACAAAAACCTATTATAAATACCCCTCATAAACAATTTATGATTTACATAAATGTATCAATAAGTGTAAACGGTTTGTTGATATTTAGGATGACATTGGTTTCATCGTGATTAGAGCTATATAAGAGTAAAACAGTTTGTTTAATCAGAAGAAAGATATGACAAACAGTTCCGGCAACACAATACAAAGTTTTAGTTATTAGGTTATTATTCATTTATTGGAGCAGTTTGCCCGTGCTCGATCCCCGGTGTGTCGCTTCCGTGGTACAGAAGGCTGTTGTTCCAACGAACATACAACAATCAAAATGGACTTGTCTAAACAGGTGGAGAACTTTTTCTCAATTGCAAATATCACCCAACTAAATACGAACAAAATTTAAACATGTTGCATTGCAGTTTCTGCGATATATCTCAAATATACAACAAATCAAAATGTTCTACCGGAATTCTCAATTGAAACTTCTTGTTCAGAAAGAACTGTAAGCCTAGTAAAGATTATGTTACATCGTTTTAATAAGATACTAAATATTTTTAAGGTAGGTTGCGTCAGGCATAAATTTGTAACTTCATGAAAACAAAATTCTCCAAATTTTTCAAAGTTAAATGATTTTTCTTTTAAAAAGAATAATATTATACATTATTTTAAATAACTGTCAATACTGTAATTAACGTTTCATATTGTTGCAGAATCGACAAATTCCCGATTAAAACAATAACGATGCTAAAATATAATCGATTACAATATTGGAATGATATAAACGATTAATACTCAGAATACGTCTGTGATAAAGATGTTCAGCTAAATAAATAAAGTCCATTTACTAAATCTCCCGACTTGACTTTAGAGCACTCGAACAGAAAATTCTGGAACTACGTGGTGTTTAGAAATGCTACGACCAATGGTGAGACGTTATTAGTCGTCAGGCGTGACCAAAACAACGCCTTAAGGGTGTTCGTCTGGGCGCCCAGTTTAGCACTATAAGGAATTTTGTTATAGATTTTATCGCAACTGCCGTTAAGAGTAGTAAAGATCCTGACTCACTAACGAACAAGCAATGTATTCCCCTCCGCTCTCAACCCCCTTACAGCCCTCGCATGCCCCGCCCGGCAAATTTGACAGATTGAAATAACTCCCAAATTTATAGTAAACTTTAGCAATGAATTATATAAATTCCAATGTGTCCACACAATGTGTACATGTGTCCAATGATGTACACATTTTAACTCAACATTTGAATAAATATCATTTATGGAAAAATATTTAATTGGAAGCAGTTGAAAAAATTATTTTTTTTTTAGATTTACTATATACTAAGTTGATTAGTACCTTTTGTCCACTATATTCTCAAAATTTTAATAAATTGTATCATACGGTTTGTTCACGAGCTGTGCACCAGAAAGGACAAATTAGTTACTTTGGGCAGCCATATCTCCATAAAGATTTGTTTGGATTTTTTTTCCCGTAACACATTTATTACTTACATGGAAACTAACAATTTTATTCAAAAAGTTTTCAAAAATAATTTTCTATCGAACACCCTCAACTCTTTACATGGTAATCCTGTAAATTCTTTATTTAGGCTACAACTTTCCAATAACCTGCTCGTTTTAATATGTGACTTCATATGCGAGTAAACAGTTTATGACCACGAATTTTATTTCGTTTATAACGTCTTATACGTTTTTGTTCCTTATTGTTTGTTTATTGTTGTAGATTGCCAGACACAATGTGCACTTGACAACACAGCACGTCTGAGCTTCACTCAAACGCCGCTAAGCACGCTCATCTCAACTCGGGAGATTCATTAGATCGAGTATAGTAAATCCTACCCACAATAAACATAAGCCAACAAAGTTCCGTCTGTCAGCTAACTAATAGTAATCTGAAGGATGGATCAAATTGGAAATCAAGGATGATGGAACACGCACATAATGTATTCAGGACACTGCCTTATTATAAGTAAGTCAATTAACCTTCCTCAAAGACAGGATCCATTAATCCTACTCTACATAGAAGCTCAGATCATCAACAGGATGGCTTGGGTGAACTCAGAGATATATAATTACGGTTTACCTAGAACGGGTGATTGTTCGGTTAATACAAGTGTGACCATGAAATTGTGTGTTCTTCTGTGGGAACTTTATTTATAACAATGTTTAGTTTTTATTAACAATTGGATTACAGGCTTTGTTACAATGTAATTGTTTGTAAATTACGTCGTAAATGTATATGTTAAATGTAAGCTTCCATGAAACATGCTTAAATACCATCGTAGTAAAATAATGTTTCGAGTATTTACAACAATACACTTTAAATAAGTTTTACAATAAAAAAGCTATGTGGAAAAAATTACGATCATTAAATTAATGCTCGCATAATTTATAAAATAACTGTCATTAATTATATGCAGTAAATAATGTTGATAAATGTTGATACCTATATATTGAAAAAAAGTTAATTTAAGGAGGTAGAGCAATAAAATAAAACTTGATATAAAATCAAGTGATTAGTTCGATATTAAATAAAACGTTTAACACCCATGTGACTTGGGAGAGAAAACAAGGGGTAGAGAAGAATGTGAGGGTAGAGAAGAAACAAGGGTCGTGACAGTGTGTGCCGCACCGTCAAGGAAGATGGCGTAACCACTTAACCCATTCGAAGGGCTGTCAAAAGTAACGAATTTCTCCAACCAAATAAGATATATTCGTAGGTAAACAGACATGTATATTTTTAAAGTGGGTAGCATTTGAATTACATCAGACAGTCAAGCCGCTCTCAAAACACTTGACTCATGCCAATTTACCTCAAGATTCACTTTTGAGTGTTTTCGAACTTTGTGTGCCTTGGCCTGCCTCAGTAATGTTCAATTGAGGCGGGTTCCAGTGCACAACGACCTCATTGGAAGAGGCTGATCTCCTAGCTGTGATGAGGGCGAGAACTCCATTCGTAGGGCCCGAACCAGTATGTGGCTTTGTACTTACTACCGAAACTGAAACACTTAACATGGCGAGAAATCGTCAATAAAGCAGATGGCAGCGATTTTACGGCCAGGTCTGTGCAAAATCTCTGTTGAGGGGGGCCAACCTTACGCTGACCGAATCACTCACCACCATGAATCGGAATTACATCAGGATCGTGATTGCGTATATTACTGGAGGCGGCCACTTCAGGAAACACCCGGCAAAGATCGGTATCTACAGAGAAGACACCAGTTGCTGGCTTTGCGGTGAAGCTCTGGAGTCCGCCGAAACCCTATTGACTGAGCGTGAAGCTCTGAAGCTTACGAAAAAGAGAATTTAAAAGGTTTATCTGTCAGAAGAAAGAACGTTATCTAGTCTGGGGAATAGAGTTTAGAGCCGGTTAAGCTGCTAGGAGTAGGTATCCTATTCTATTAGGTAACAGGGGAGCACAATAAACCCAAGGTTGAAGTGCAATCTAAGAATGGCCTCAGATCTATCATTACCCATCAACAAACTATACTAAAAGTAGAAATTTATTGTCTAGTTAGAACCATTATTTTATATAAACATAGATAACATTGTTCATGAAATACCAAATGTTGTGTTTTTAATTATAAGATATTTTGGAGTCCAGTAGTGGAGCGCTAGTGTTAAAGTAAACCAACCAAGCCCTAGTGTAGTTTCAGACCTCATCGACTGCTCAAATTACTGCCAAAAATATTCCTATTACACCAGATATACATTTGTAAATACTAATCAAGGCTGGAGCCATGTGCCTAAAAGGAAGTTGAGTGATTAAAAAATCGTTTTTTAACAAAATTTGTTCGTTCAATAAATTTTTTAAAATTGCAATTTAATAAAAATTTGTAATTGTAATCACGAAACCCACCCATACACGTACAGTATTAGCTTCTTTATTCTAATAATTTTCATCATTCTACCATTAGTGATAATTTTCTTGGAGAAATCCAACGAGTGACTTTCCTTACTTATCACGCACACCTAGCTCCTTATCACATCAAACATTCTTACCAGCATTACAGTCTTAATTATCGTATCAACTAAGTGTACACTGATGCCATAGTGAAAGCAAACGACCATTAGAGCACGTGGCCGATGTATTGTAATGGGAGGGTGGCAAGTTTGTTGACTTAGTTATTACCAAACTTCCCCTGTGGAAGTAATTTACCAAGAAAACTTGAGTGGCGTCAAATGGGGCCATATAAAATCGTCAAATATCTTGCTCTCATTAATATACCTAAATTTTAAAGAATAATTGTCTTCGAAAATTGTACGCTAAATGATAAATTGGTTGTAATTCAAGTTGACAAATGTTTTAGCCCATTTTTGAGCGATATGTTGAATAATATTATGTTGAAATGGAATTGTAAATAATTTATAGTTTAAGTTTATTTTATGTTAGTTTTGCTTTTTCTTTATTCTAATCGATATATGTGTTGTATTTTGTATTTTGCATACAAATTTAATTGAATAACACTGTATATTGTTGTAATTATCAAGAAAATAAAATCTTCTTCATTATTAAAATGTAATTATTTTATGAACATTATACATAACTATCGGATATAATTTATGAAATTATCCAATTCAAGTATTGATCAAGTTTGACATTATTAAATGCATATAGGACAATTACAGAAAATTGCGATCAGATTCCTTGTCGAGGCCAGCCGGCCACACCTGGGAGGCCGTCGACACGGCCCACCGAGCTTCCCAGGGTATCCATGACTGCTGTCTCTATACTGGATTGACACCGTGGGTAGGGTAAATATGATCATTGTCCTATCCGGATCTGACAAATAACAATTTTACCAGGTATAACTGATTGTACCACCTCATAACTAATTGTTATTTGCGACAACAGCTCATTTACCGTATTTGATAAACATTAACAATTTATTTCTGAGAAGGATACAAATGAGCATCTTCCTAGCCAATTGAACAGAATTCCTGACTTCAATGCTGGTGATCACGGCCCGGTGGACAGATAAACAGTATTAATATATTTACTATGAAGTCACGGGTTCTAATCCTACAAAGTTCAACTAAATTTATCTTAATGTTTTTGGATCTTTGTCCCATAACAATGTTAATGAAACAAAATAATCAACTATTAATGACTGTCTTACAAAATGACGTTTCTATCAAGCTTACAGATACTATCCAACTAAAATTGTATATAAATATTATATACAGACCTTTAAATTACTGATGAGCAGAAGTCATAAAATATGACTTGAATTTGTTCACAAATACAGTAGTTAATTGCTCCAAACTGTGATTTGTGCTCAAACATTAGAAATTCAATGACTGCAAGTTTCATTGTAGTAAGTTGAAGAAATTGACTTTTCTGTCAACAAATCTATCATACGTAGTCGTCAATGAAAAATAATGTTAATTATTGTGGAAATGGTCGTAACATTTTTACGAAGAGATAGGATTGTATCTCTACTTGAAACTCCACTTATGAAGCTGTGCACATCGTCCCATCCAAGTGGAGCTTGGGCCCCTTGGAAAACTCAACCTTAAGCACTAATGTAACATATCGTAGCTTTGTAACAAACATACTGAAAATATACACACTCCTAACACAGAATGACACAAAGGTGACTGCACAAACGTCCATGACCTCTCTTGATGCGCCTAACTGAGAGCAGTACAAATCTATCGTTGCTGGCTAAAGGCTTGTCAAAATATATATATCCCTAACACAGAATGAAACCAAGTTAACTGCATAAACGTCCTGAACCTCTCTTGATGCGCCTAACTGAGAGTAGTACAAATATATCGTTGCAGACTAAAGGCTTGTCAAAATATATATACCCCTAACACTGAATGAAACCAAGTTGACTGCACAAACGTCCAGGACCTCTCTTGATGCGCCTAACTGAGAGTAGTACAAATATATCGTTGCAGACTAAAGGCTTGTCAAAATATATATACCCCTAACACTGAATGAAACCAAGTTAGCTGCATAAACGTCCATGACCTCTCTTGATGCGCCTAACTGAGAGTAGTACAAATATATCGTTGCAGACTAAAGGCTTGTCAAAATATATATATCCCTAACACAGAATGAAACCAAGTTAGCTGCATAAACGTCCATGACCTCTCTTGATGCGCCTAACTGAGAGCAGTACAAATCTATCGTTGCTGGCTAAAGGCTTGTCAAAATATATATATCCCTAACACAGAATGAAACCAAGTTAGCTGCATAAACGTCCATGACCTCTCTTGATGCGCCTAACTGAGAGTAGTACAAATCTATCGTTGCAGACTAAAGGCTTGTCAAAATATATATACCCCTAACACTGAATGAAACCAAGTTGACTGCACAAACGTCCAGGACCTCTCTTGCTGCGTCTGACTGAGGTCAGTACAAATCTATAGTTACTGACTAGAGGCTTGTAAAAATACACACACCCCTAACACAGAATGACACCAAGGTGGCTGCAAAAACGTCCAGGATCTCTCTTGCTGAGTCTGACTGAGGTCAGAACAAATATATCGTTGCAGACTAAAGGCTTGTCAAAATATATATACCCCTAACACAGAACGAAACCAAGTTAGCTGCGTAAACGTCCAGGACCTCTCTTGCTGCGTCTGACTGAGGTCAGTACAAATCTATAGTTACTGACTAGAGGCTTGTAAAAATACACACACCCCTAGCACAGAATGACACCAAGGTGGCTGCACAAACGTCCAGGATCTCTCTTGCTGAGTCTGACTGAGGTCAGAACAAATATATAGTTACTGACTAGAGGCTTGTAAAAATACACACACCCCTAACACAGAATGACACCAAGGTGGCTGCACAAACGTCCAGGACCTCTCTTGCTGAGTCTGACAAATCTATAGTTACTGACTAGAGGCTTGTCAAAATACACACACCCCTAACACAGAATGACACCAAGGTGGCTGCACAAACGTCCAGGACCTCTCTTGCTGCGTCTGACTGAGGTTAGTACAAATCTATAGTTACTGACTAGAGGCTTGTAAAAATACACATACCCCTAACACAGAATGACACCAAGGTGGCTGCACAAACGTCCAGGATCTCTCTTGCTGCGTCTGACTGAGGTCAGTACAAATCTATAGTTACTGACTAGAGGCTTGTCAAAATACACACACCCGTAACACAGAATGACACCAAGTTGACTGCACAAACGTCCAGGACCTCTCTTGCTGCGTCTGACTGAGGTCAGCACAAATCTATAGTTACTGACTAGAGGCTTGTAAAAATACACACACCCCTAACACAGAATGACACCAAGGTGGCTGCACAAACGTCCAGGACCTCTCTTGCTGCGTCTGACTGAGGTCAGTACAAATCTATAGTTACTGACTAGAGGCTTGTAAAAATACATACACCCCTAACACAGAATGACACCAAGGTGGCTGCACAAACGTCCAGGACCTCTCTTGCTGAGTCTGACTGAGGTCAGCACAAATCTACCATTGCTGACTAAAGGTTTGTCAAAATATATATATACCCCTAACACTGAATGAAACCAAGTTGACTGCACAAACGTCCAGGACCTCTCTTGCTGCGTCTGACTGAGATTAGTACAAATCTATTGTCGCGTGCCAACATTTGTTCCTAAGAACTACATGTTGGGCCATTAAATGACAAGCGTGCAGTCAACGTTGTGTCTTTAAGATACAAAGTACTTGACATAAGTTAAAGTTTAAATATGGGAATATTTGTATCTTGTAATGTACCGTAACGTTAGTACAATTTAAGGTGACATATTCGTAAGTTTGTCATTACATTGGACGTTTAAAACTAATAAATAATTCTTTGGAACTCTTTAAAAACTAACATTACTTTTAAATCGGCCCAAAAGTATAAAATAAGTAATATTTCGTTCACAACTTGAGTCTTGTATTGAGTTTAAATTTTATTCATTTAATAAATTTAGAGTTCTAAAAACTTTTACTAGTCATTAATTGAACGACCAATGGTAAGTTTATAAAATACATACATTTTTACTGTGACATCATTCCAACATACAGTACAGGTAGCTAAGTAAACGATAGGAGTTAGCTAGGAATTCTGCTTAGAATCTGCTAGGTTATGACACTTTGACGAGAACTGGAGCTTCTGACAAATCTGAAGAATAGGATAATGGGGGTAGTGGGAAAGTTTCAGCAGGTCTGAGATCAACGTTTTCCCACGGTGGAACGCCTAAATTCCCTCCAAGTATTTGATGTTTAATAACGAAGCCACCAAACCCAGCATCACGACTGGACCAGCAGTCGTGCACTTGGCTTCATTTCATTCTCAAATGAAACTTTCTCGCCGAGTGTAGATGTTAATTTGGCGCTAGTTAGTCAGCATTCCTCCCGGTAACTAGAGCAACTCTCAGCTGCTTTCAACAAGACTGTTTACGTTTGTAGTTATTAGTTGACTTGATTATAGTTGCTCGCTCGTTTGAGACTAAATGGATAGATAGTTAGGTATTGGCAAGTATTTATGTATCGCACTTACTTTCACCCCCCCCCCCCGTTCTATAGGTTAACACACCGAATACTCAGCTGTCAAGCAAAAGCGACAAGCGATCAACCCTGACAACCGGATTGTACGTATAAAAAAAGCAGTTCGTACAATTGCAAAACTGCAACAGAGAGAGAGAGAGAGAGAGAGTCGTCAGGCCAGCTTTCAGAAATCTGAGACTGTTGACATTTTGGGAAAATATTTTCTTTTCAAATCCAAATCTAAGACAATAATAGGCTCTGAGAGACTCTTATGCTACTAAAACAGAAGCATGGACAACTAGCGAACTGTGAGACACAGGACGGTAACTCACGAGTGATTAGTTCGATTTGTCAACAAATCTGCGAATTCGGTCAAAAGTACTCTGTGTTGAAGATATTTAAGACTCGACTAAAAAATACACTGACAACACATGTATTATACAGAATAGACGAGTTGATGGCATACAATTTGGAGAACTAACGATTGGTTAACTGACCGGGGAAAAGTTGAAACACCTCGGATGATTGAGAGAGAGTTAATGTAAAAATTGTAAGTTTGAAAGTGAGTGCGAAGTAAGAGTGAGTGGAAAATTTTACCACAGATAACTGGAATCTGTGTTTTACTAAAACAATGACAACTGACATAAATTATTAATATTCATCCAATAAAACATACTTTTATTTCATTGTTTACAATTATAAATTTCTTTACGAGAGTTGAGGAAAAATTGCGCTCTACATTTTTGTGTGTACAACTTCCGGTAGTTGGAATTAACATTAGGCCTCTTGTTAGCCTAGTGGTTAGCGCTTCTGCTTCAAAAGCATAGGTTCGCGGGTTCCAATACTGGCAGGTCCACTTAAATTTGTCATAAGGGTTTGGACCGTTGTCCCTCACAACGATTGAATACCACGTTATTTATTGCCAACGGTAGACAGTAAAAAAAGAAAAATTAAAGTGTAATTCGGGTCTTTTTTGTCTTTACCCATAGTTGTAAATGCAAAATAAAATACTTTAGTGCCATGTAAAATGATTTTTATGTCTTTTTTCAAATACTTATCAAAATAATTATTGTAAATAGATGTCTCTATATGTTTGTCAGTTCTATGGTAATTTTGAAGTCCGGCCCACCCACATATCTGAAGGTGGTCAAGGGTGTGTGCTGTGCGTACGGCCTTAGCACTCCATATTTACAGTGTTGTCCTTCAAACGTGTTTAGCATTTAAACGCTGCGTAACATTTAATTTAGGAGAGAACATATTTGTAAGGATTACAAGTGGCCTTCACCGCATTCCAACTTTAACGTAAGATAACGGCGCCAAGCGACATCGAGCGTGGCTGTTCCTTGGATGGGTGACCACTGAGGGATCCCATTCTTCCTTATACACAGCCCGCCTGCCCGGTCACACGTAGTGGTTTGGAAGTCACATTCAAGCCGATGGTCCCCACACAAGCTAAGTGTTGGAAATAGGATCTTAGCCATACTTCACCTGGTAAAATAAGACCTCTTTTAACTTTTTAATTTTTAATATGACATTTATATTCACAATACTTTTGAATCCAAGACTATTTAGAACGGTTAACAATATCCAGATCTAAACTGCATGACTAATTTCTCTACGTACAACCTAATTAATTACCTTCGTGTCTCTATCGTCACGGCAAGTTAACGATGAGTCAGCGAGTGAATAGACAAGCTTTCACTTATACTCATAGAGATTGTTTAGAAAAGTGTAAAATCCAATGTAGTGTGATACTTTGATAGAATTAATCGATGGCTTCCAGAGAGCAAAATCACAATTTTCAAACCAATGATAGGTGAAAAATAATAATAATAATAATGCTTTTATTGCAAACAAACATTTAACATAAATGTATCACAATCGTCAGGTGGTAAATAAATATATAAATATAGACAAATAAAACATATAGACAAATAAAACATTCATTCACATCAAGGTCGCAATCAAACATACAAAGATATTTCATACATTCTTAGTCTAATGGTGATTAGTCACTCAGATACAGTCCACAATCTCAGTTTTGAACTTTATTACAATTAATTTTTAATTTGCCCAGCGGCCTGTCATAAACTCATCAACTGAATAAAATGATTTTGACAACAAAAATCGTTTCAAACGAGTTTTAAATATATTCGGAGAGTTAATATTTTTAATGCTTTTGGGAAGCTTGTTAATTAGCCCAACGCCAAACACCTGGGGTAGATGATCGGTTACTGTTAGTCTGTGATGTTGGATTCTAAAGTTGTACCTGCCTCTCGTCTCATACTGGTGAACGCCTCTTCCCTGAGTCAGATCTACACCCGATCTACAGTGCAGAACTACATCAAGTACGTAGAGGCTGGGCAGGGTCAACAAACCAAGCTCCCCGAAAGTTGCTCTACACGACTCTCTGTAACCAAGTTTGCCAATTATGCGGACTGCTTTTTTTTGGAATTTAAATACTCTCTCAAATCTTTGTTTAGAGCAGCCCCCCCGATTGAATTCACGCCGATTGGTTGGTTAGAGTGGGTTGGATCTCACCAATATTGTAAGCTTATAAAATGTTCAACAAGAACATTATTTTTTTATATATTTTCTCTAAGGATGGTCCTAAAGGCATTTTTAATTTTCTTTCTTAGTGCAGGAGATAATTGTGTTAGACTAGCTAGGAGTAAATTTTATGAATATTTAAAATTAAAATAAATCTACAACATCCTTAGTTTAACTTTAAATTCACCTTAATTTCTTATGTGTTTTGTCTGGATATAATTTCTCATACTTTTTATCTTTATAATAATTTACATATTCTTATTAATTACTTTCCTTAAATAATAATTATTAGTAGTGGTAATATAATTCATCTTATAAACTGTTTGCAGCATTTTATCCAAGATTTTTATGTAAAAATACATATATAAATAAACATTATTCCGTATTATTTTGGCCGAAACAATACATACCATAATAAGCATTTTTCTGATCTTTATTTCTTAGACATTTCTATAAAACATTATCTCCAAAATTTTTTGTTGAGACATTTTCTCGTTTTTTTCTTAGTATAAAGAAATTTGTATATAATATATTTTAATATTTTCCAAAACAACGTCTTTGTACTTTTGTCGGGAGATTACATCTGTGTATTTTTGTAGGCAATATCTATCAGATATAAGAAGGTCGGAATAGTATTCCCCATATATTTTGGTTAGACATTGTCTCCCAAGCAGTTTTTGTCACCGCCAGTCCATTACACGTGAATAGCTGTTGTACAATGCAGCGGTCCGACACGGTGTAGCAGGTGTGCGGGGATATTGTCCGTGCTCGGGGCGGCGGGGGGGGGGGGAGTCGATAAGCTATTATCACTGCCGTATCATACTGTAGCTAACAACCACGACCTTGGGTTCCCTTCCACAGGACACGTCACTATGTAGTCTACTGTAACCTTTGTGTTACTTCTCATTCAAGTTGATTATTTTTTAAACATGTGATGTATCAATGAATTACTGTTGATTTCCTGATGGCGATCATCTAATTCTGATTGTTGCCGATGCGAATTGTAAGAACACTAAATTTATAATTAGTTGTTGTGTTGCCCTTAATATTTTTTAGTTGAGATGTCATTTTCAATAATCCGTTTTCACCCCCCCCCCCCACTCTTACGGCTTGAAGTCGTTAGTAACTCATAGGTTAATTGATGTATGTATATGGCGTTAATTCACAAAGGAATTACCCTATTCATAAATTTCGAAAGGAGCAGCCTAACATCTCCTTATGTTTATGCCTTATTGAGCTTATAATTATAGTATTATAATATTTTTTTCCATTATAATATTTGCTCATATCTTGGTCTACCTTAGTAATATTTGAATACAAAAACATATCATGATAAGACCTTTGTATAAAACCCTTTTAGGTTAAAAAAAAAACACTGTGTTTTTGTTTACGAACTCAAAGACAAAAAATATTGCCAAAGGGCGTCATATAGCTTTTATTTCAATAGAGAATAGTTTTGCGCTCAATTTTACAGGAAATAGTTTAATCTCCTGCAATCTTAATTACTTACTTCTTATTATTTTTTATGTATATCAATTACTTTATTCCTGAAACAGAAGCAAAAATGACAAAAAATTCCCTAAATTAAATTAATAAATTGTATTTGTATTAAGAAAAGTTGTAGTTCCAAGGGCTGCTATGAATAATAAAGTAATAAAATAACACTTGAGCACCCTTTAACATTTTATTGAATTAACAGCGACCGGTTTCGTCAATTATGCCATCTTCATAGTTGTTTACTTTTCAAACTGTTACAAAACAAATGAAATTAAATAAAAAAATACTATAAAGAAAACATATACAAAATTGGTAAATGTTTTTGTGTGTTGTTTCTTACATGTATAATTATGTCGAATATTGGGTCTCATTTTTGTATTAACATGGTGTTGATTAAATGATTGGGATTTTCTTGGTTGTGTTTATAAAGTTTAAGTTCTTCTTGAGAATCTAGTCCTTTGCTTTTTGAACAGAATTTTCATTTTGTTTTTCAAATTTGTGTAGTTGTGATTGTAATTATTAATTTTTTTACAAACATTTAAATGTTTTACTTTCAACTTAAATAATGTTGTTAAATGGCTTACGTACCGTCAGCAAGAACCAACCAATCAAATAAATCTTTATCAAGAGTATGTACATTTCTTATTAATTATTTACCTTAATTAGGTAGTATTTCAGGTATAAAAATAATTCCCCTGATTATATACACATACAAAAGATATTCAATCTAATAGGACTATTTGTGCTAGTAATTAGGTTAGTTAGTGAGGTTTGCCACCACAGCTGGTTTAAACTACATTACATTTACATGGGACTACACTAGCGCTCCACAATGGACCACAAAAATAGCTGATATTTTGAGACTCAAAATTTAGTATTGGGCTGGAAATCTATTTGTCTATAAAATCAATGATAATACACTTTCATCATATCTTTAAATTAAAAATGAAATAAAATAACTTGTCAACTATTTTCAAAACGTATTATTACATTTACCATAAAATCGAAACATTAATTGTGAAATCTTCCAATTCAAACAAACTATTCTAGTCAAAAACGTATTATTCGTAGCCAAAAGCGAATTGTTATTAACATTGAAACATACCTTGACTTCAAAGAATGTGGAACGATATTTTATACTGTACTTCGAAAAAAACTGGAAATCCGTGTTGTAAAGGCCAGAGGTGCTTTCGAATGATGAGATTACGAAATACTTTAACTAATTGACTCTTCCTCCGATATTGGCACGAGGTGAAGTAATTAAAAGGGGAATTGAAACGGGCCCATCCGTCGGCTGTCGGTCCAATATCTGATATTCCCCAAGTTAACAAGTATTGCCGGGGGGGGGGGGGAGGCACGAGACGTTCGGGCACAACCAGAGGTTGACGAAAAAATACGTTGATTAAATTATTTAAGCCAGAAACGACCGCGGGATATTTTCTGCTACCCTTACATGTAGTTTTAACTTCCTTCACTTTATGTTAAATTTTGAACACTGTTACAGCTGACTAATATTTTTAAATATTCCCATCACTTCCTAGAGATGTATCATAATAAATTATCTGGATATAAATTTAAATGTTTTCAAGCAAAAGTGCAACAAAACATGTAAATTGCAATTAGTCAAAATTATAAAAATATAAAAACGAGCATTTCGATGATTATTAATATAAGACTGTGCATGGTTACAGTTTCATTTAACCACAACAGGAAAATTAGCGTATCAGAAAATCAATCTGGTAATTAAGGGAACAGGTAGTTGATTTCGCTTCTGAGAGGTTCGTTGGACAAGTCGAATGATATAGCCAGTGTGATATAGCCTATGACTTACGAGAACGCAACTCCACACATGGCTGTACTGCAGGTTTTGCATATCATCAAAATACTGTGGCGTAATTTTTTATTGTCTCCGTTTTAACTCGAAGATAAATAAAAGTAAAGCTATACATTTGTGATTCTGATTTTATGAAGTGCCTGACTCCATTCCTCGTGACAAACAGACGAAAACCCGGTTGAATTTTAAAATTAATCACAAATAATGAGTGAAATTTTGTTGAACAACCTCTCTAAGGAGTTACCTACTGGCCTACCGATACTAGCAATTATTTTGAACAGTAATCTGAACTAAATGAAAATGTGTGGATGAATTTTGTAAATTATTTGTTATATTATTCTTTTGATTCATGGTTCAATATTCTTTTCTGACTTATCAACTCAAAAAAAAAAAAAAAAAAAAAAAAAAAAAAAAAAAAAAAAAACACAGTCAAAATTAATAACATTGTAATATTTACATTTATTTCTTATGACCAGTACAAAATGACTGACTTACTCCACCTTGGGGCAAATTAATCATTTCGTTATTTACATGTTTCATGTAGTGATCGCATTATGATATTATATAGTAGAAGACGAAAGAAGTAATATACAATATTAAGATTGGAATGTTTCTTAAAAACAATATTGGCAACATATTGTATGACCTGTTCAACAAACGTAACTCAATTATTTGGCGAGAATTAAATTTATCATTATAACTTCCAATGAACAACCGATATCAACATAAATAAAAATGAATGAATGTAGCCAACGTTTGTGTGTAAGAGAATTGCTACACTATTAATCCGATAGTCATGCAACTTTGGGAAGATGATCTGGGAAGGTTTCTTAATTTGGCTTTAATCACATCCGACTGTATTAGTATGGTTCATCCTTAATGGCCTTCAAAGTTGCAATGACATTCTAATGGAGCTTTTTATTTATTTAATCAATTATCTGGTGTTAAATAAAAGAATTTAAATTAAAACGTTTAAATTAGTAACACTTAGTAAAATTTTACATTTAATTATAATGAAACCTAAACTCATATAATTCTTTAGAAGAAAAGCACGGGTAAACAGTTAGTTAAAAATGAAGTTTGATGGAATAGATTTAAAGGTACCAAAGCGCCATAAAACGTGAACTTGTCCTCACCTCCTGATGCCAAGACGTCACTCGGAGGCGTCGGCATCCCACCCCCACCCACCCATCCATTGTTGACTCAGACAACACAATTTCAGAAAGTGAAACCCGGGTGAAAGCGGGAAATGTCAAAAGTCCACTGTTCACTGGACCTGTCGTCGGGTTTCGGCTGGTACAATACAAGATACGTCACGTAGCCCCCCTCCCACCCTCGTGTTCACGACACACACGGGGACATGTTGGTCACATTGTAAAGCAGACGTGCATCAGTGCCTTACACGTGGACACAATAAACGGGGCTCACGCAGAAACAAAACACAATCGACACTGATAATAATAAAGATGATTGGTGTCCCTCCCACCATAGCAACACATGTCTTTTATGGTGTGAGACATCATACCCACCCTATAAGACTTATCATTGATGTCTCATTGTGTAACAAAAAGAAGTAATTTTATTTGCACATAATTTTTATTTAGTTGGAAATATTTCAGAACTGCAAGGCCAATTTTTATTTTTGAAAGTTCCAAATAAAATGCTTTGTAGTATTATTTTTTTTATGGCAGTACTAAATTTTTTTACTGGCTGATTAGACCTAGGATTCCTTTCCATTTTATTAAATTTTTATTTTTACTAATGTTATCTACCGTTTATAAAAATCAATTTGAACATTCGGCCAGTGAAAGTCAAGAATATCTGGCCAAGAAGTAAGGGTAAAAGTTAGTTGGTATATATGAGAAGGGTAGTAGTACTTCATTGTTGTACATATTAGAATTGTTCACTTGTCTTGCACTTCGAGAGCTAGGGAATTTTATTTACAGAGTATTTTAGGATTTTTTTATGAATTGCTTTGCATTTTTGACGATCCTGTCCGGGAATTGTTTTAGCCATGATTACAATAGAATATTTGATACAATATTGATTGAAGATCATTTAACAGGTTACTCAGCTTAGTAAATTTTAAGTAAAAAGGACATGATTTTTGTTAGTATTTTATTAATGGATAGTACTGAATAATAAATAAATATTTTAAAAAACATACGATTTATACTGAAATAATAATTTTGTTGAACAGTTTATTATCCAAGAAATCTCAACCTGAAGAATAGGCACTACATTTTCTTGTTTTTCTTGTAGAAAACTTACGCTCACAGCAACAAAAATTTCGAAACGGACCTGTAATACGTTTTTTGTTGCTCTATAGCATTGAACACTGGCAAAAGTGACAGTCAGCTGGAGATGATTGGAAAATACTAAAAAACAGGTGACAGGTAAGCTAGTGTCGAACTCACGGCCAGCCGGGCGAGGCGAGCATAATGCAAGGGCTTCGCGATTGGACGAACACACTTCATACAGTTTATAGAGTCACTGCTCTCACTCTACTGAGGGAGAGCGACTTTCAGATGTTTAATAAGCCAATGGGAATTTTTGGTTTGGGTTCTACATCTTATTATCATTCCACTCAATATGGATAAGGAAACTTTAGTCAAAGACCTCGTCAACATCCATTTTCACTCTTCTTAACTTGGCGGACCTTGAGCTCGCCCGTCTTTGATATAAAAGGCAAAGGTTCAAGAGTAGTACTTTAAGTTTTTACGTTCCGTTCATAAGTTCCACAAACTTGAACGGAACTTACAATTTTTTTTTACACAAAGGGTCGACTTACATTTTAAGTTAAGTAGAAAACTTAACTACATTTCAAATTGATACTCTTGAGTTTCCTCGAATTCATGTTATTATGCTACCAAGTTGTATACAAAATATAACAATGTGTGATTTCTACAGTTTCCATATAAAGAATTGTTGTCTCAGCATTTTTCTCATTTAAGCTGCATTACGACAATGAATGGTGAAAAGTTGGCCTGTTTTCTTTAGGTTTAACAAGTCGCCAAGAGGGTGCTATGCCCTGAGAAAAGGCTATTTTAGAGAGACAGATATATTAAGTAAGTCAGTTCGAGAGAAACAAAGATAGTCAGCAGATGGTACTACAAAGATGGTACTACATTTCTCTCACACACACGCGCTGGCTTGAAGGAAAAGACTGCGTGATACTACCTTTGCGTGATTTTCCAGCCACTGATTGACTTAGCGTTTTCAATCTCTATGCTAGGCTGAATTTTTAACATGTATTCTGTCTGTACTTGTAATACAGACTTATAGAGTTTAGGTATAACGTAATGTCCCCCAAAGGGCATCAGAAGACAAAAAGAAACTCTGGATCATCCATTAATGAAGTTTAGAGGAGATAGCAAGTAGTTATAGGCTGAGCTTCAATAACTAAGATCATCGACAGACAAGTCTCTTTGGGGAGAGGAAAACAACCTTGGACACTGATGGGTGACTGTTCCAAGCCTCACATTTATCAAGTGAAAGATGAGAGGTTGAAGGCAGTAAAAGCCCGCAATTTCCAAGAACAAGCTGATCATATCATTAACAAAGACGACTGGTCATACATTTCACACCACTTCAATTAACAATCCAAACATTTTTTAGTCGTCTGAAATGGTACCCTTTTCTACTATTGGTAATTCACAGAAAATAGAAACGGGACAACTCGATTGTGTGGTGTACAGTCTGTGGTTCAACTTGGCAACAGATTTTGGTGATGTCTAGACATCAGCGCTCGTAGGATTTAGCAATTAATTGATCAAACGATTGTCTTTTCAATAGCATTGAACTGACATTCTGTTATGTTTCTGTTTTCTGTGCACAATTCACAACCGATGAACGTACTCCTATAACCATTTATGAATTTAGGAATTACAAGCTGATCTACTTTTTAACCTTACTCTGTCAATTCCCCATAGACTATCGATCTGTGCGGGAATCTATACAGTCAGAGTAATGGAGTAAACTGGTAAATACTACCAGCACCTATCACTACTAGAAGATTAATGTTACTGATAAATACTTCCAGTCAAAGCCAAGATTCGAACTTGAGCTCAGGATTGTCTTTAACTTTGGCGTAAGTCCTGACGCTTCAGACTGCTCGGCCACCGGCTACCTTTTAGGGAGCCGTTTACCTTCGTGAAAAACGCCAACACGTGGGTTTCTATTTCAACGATTCGGTTCATAATAATAACCGTATCGTAACAATTGAAGTGTCGTTTGAAAGGTGAAGACCTGTTCTAGTGGACCATGAATTTTTTAAATCAATTGAGTATTTTTATACTTTTTTCACAGTGAACTATGTAAAACTTTAAATGCCTATTTTGACGATTTTGCATTAAAAAACTCACCAACTAATGGTTCACTAGATTGGAATTAACGATAAAGTGTTCACTATAACTCATTATTGTAATAATAAACACGGACCGTACTATTGAAATAGAAAAGCATGTTTTGGCTCGATAACGGTCAAATCCAATTGCTACCGTTGGGGTGTCTGGGCCTGTCGATTTCCAGCAGTGACTTGGCGGTTTGAAAAACGGCCACCTTATATAAAATCTTTCCTTTCAATGCTTCACATCTGTTTCACATTGTGTCGCAATTGATGTCAAAGGTCAAATATTCTGCTCAATTCAGGATATTTCCGTTAAGGTGTAGATGTTTTATTCTGAAGGCCACAATGATAAGTCGTGAGTAAGTGAAGACGTCATCAAAATGGAATATCTCCACTGGGATTCTCAAGCTTAGCGGATACACAGTGCAATCTCGGGAGCTATTCACTCCATCCAATTGGCTCGGATCCCCTGTGGACTCCAGATGGTCCATGTCCCCGAGGGTGGAGGGGGAAGCACGTCTTCAGCTATTACTGATGATTCCTGCCATCAAAACGGTACCTCAGCCGTCACTCACCTTTGTTGGATGCGAATGGCCAGGTGGAAAAGTAGCACCAGTCCTAACTGTTCTGCATTCGTCAAAGTGACGGACGACCTTGGATAATTAATTCACCTAGTGACCGCCTGCCGCACTGCCTTCGCAACGGATAAAACAGATCGTGGACGATTTACTGTTAACAGCTGAAAACAGAGAAGCCCCAAGTGAGGAAAAGACAGACAATTAGAATAGGTATTTGATCATGTTAAATGACAGGAAATATTAAAGTATTTCTGATATAATTTTTTAACTAAAATAAAAGAAATTGTATTACAAAGCCATTTGACAGTTTTCGTAACTTTTATTGTAGAGCCCGCAAATCCGAACCTTTACATTCTGATCAACCGGGCAGGGTGGGAAACACCCTCATGACACTGCAGTGACTGAACCAAGCAGAGCATTATACGTGTGAAAATTGTCGTTAATCTGTTTAACAGGTTTTGTTGTAAATTGTTGCACACTTAAGCAACTAGAAAATGTTGTCCAAATTCACAGAAATAATCTGAAAAATACATACTTTCCTTTTATACTTATTTCTTGATAACCCGAAAATTTCACAAACCTGAATAGCCCATATAAGTTCGGGTTTGCGGGACTCTGCTGTATTCACATTTCCTTGAGTTAAAATGCTATACAAGCTAGATTCTATTTTTAGTTGATAGCTTTATTTACATAGTTGAATATGGTTAATTTGCTGTGATTCAATCAAAATGTTCAACTAAGATGCCAATCCTAATAAAAAATTGCAGTTGTTTTTTATTTTACAATCCAATATTCATATAAATCCACTTGTCAACGGTAATTCCAGCTGTGGTGAGTGTTTTCAGGTATTAATAAAATGTTTTAAAATCACGGTTGGTATTAGAGGCTACTTTGAAATAAAACTGTAGAAAATGTATAGTTAAGTAAAAGTATTTCGTAACAAATTCGTCAGATTTTGAAACAATCGTGAGTCAGGTTTTGGTTTTACAAGTGCCTTATATTTGTTTGCAATGGTTCTACAGATTAATAAATGTTGGCATCAATTCCTTTCTAAAAACGTTCTTTGAGAGACAAACCAAAACCCCGTTAAAAATATTGATACATCTACGACAAGTCGTAGAAGAGTATTTTCATTTTTAAAAATGTTAAGAGATAAAAAAGCAGAATGCGTGTAAAAATGAAACTAAATAAAACTTGGTAACTGGCCCATAAGCTACGAAAAATACGTACTCAAGAATCCCTTTAAGATTGATTTTAAAGATTTTATTTCTTCCTGATGAAAAAGCAAAAAAACGCATTAAATAACACGAAGCGAGTTCACAAGCACTACTATATTTCGAGTAAATGTTGAAAGGTATCACGAAAGTTTGGATCAGTTTTCCCCTACCCCTCCCTTAACTGGATCAGTTTGCCCCTACCCTTCCCTTAAGATACCGTCCCAGTGTTATTACTTCTATAGAAACAGCGATTGTCCGTTAGTAGCGATTGTTAAACAGTCTTTCGCACCTCATTGAACGCCTGGCGTGAATGAATGGGTAGATAGACTATACCCTATTCAGCGAGAGTTGAGAATGAGGCTCCGCCTAAACTGCTCCTGTCACAAGAGTGGTGGCCAATAAGACAATTGTGTCCATGTGAACCCTTGATTTACAACAAAACTAATTCATTGGCATCCCTATTTACCAATCAGACTCTGGCAATCAATTTGGTAATAAATTCTGCTTTGCATCGTGAACTTGTAAAGGCCAATGAATTGGCCTAGCGCCTACGTCACACCAGCACTGAGTGGAGCTTCACTCTCAACACTCGCTGAATAAAATTATCGATTTTTTTCTTAAGTCTAGACTCACTCTTGAAACTTATATAACTTCAATGTTGTATCGTTATTATTCATTATTAAGACGCCGATAGTAGAGATGTGTTGGTGAATATTCGCCGATGGGTGAATATGAGGAGCAAATGAGTGTAGTCATTGTTACTATATGAAGTCAACAGTTCCTTAGAAAGGGCAGTTATTAATAGTAAATTAGCCAGGGCAACTAAGAGGCCTACAGCTTTACGTGGAATCTGAACCACATATTATGTGTCAGTTCTCCTCTCTACACAACATCCAAAACCTAACTACCAAACAACATGGACATCCCAGATTTCTATAGTCAATAGAAACCATAGCGTGGAGCCGTTTAGGTATCAGCTTAGAACCTATCGCATAAAATCTCTACAACATTATTTATGCTTTATATGTACTTGTGTAATATTTCCTCTGATTGAGTGATTGGACCCATCAATCCTATACATAGATATAATATATACAGTAGATAAAAAATTTGTTTATGTAAACTTAGCAGTTGGTCTCTGGCATCTACTGAAGATTCGCCCCTTCCACTCACTCTAGTATTGATGATTGTATTAAAGACAGTACTTTTTGTAGACAGTACTTTTGGATATCTCATGATAGAGGAAACTTTGTCAAACAATTTAAAAAGTTTTGTAGCTAATTTAGAGTGTTTGTTGCTTTAATGTTGTTTATTATAGCTGACTATCACCAGTCTTACCTCAGCCACACCTGAACGGAAGATGAAGGTTTATCACCTGCACAGCTACAGACTGTAATAACCATGAAGGTATAACTAATGCGTTTCGGAACATTTTCGTTCTGTCGCGTTCGATACCCTGCCAACAAAATCAATGGTGCGTGAGCTGGTGGAAAAACTCTGGAGGCCATCCTCGTGTGTGTAACTTCTGAAAGTGTGGGAAATCTTAGGAACAATGCCTCAGCTCCTTATGTCATTGTTTGGAACTACCATAGATTAAAACGATGGAAACTTCTAAATCGATCTGGTTTTACTATCTCAGAGTATGTTGCCTCTATTCAAAATTCGTGTATGAAAATATAAAACACAACAAAAGTACAAATCCAACTAAACATTTCGTTAAAACGTTCTCTGCTATTTTCATGATTAAAAATAATCTTCCGGGTTCCAAGTTGTGTGTGTTGAAAATTATCTGTCGGTGCAGAAATTCTGTGTACCCCGAGTTTGAAGGTTGTTTACTAAGAAACTAAGAAGACTATGAAAAAACCAACAAACTACTGTTTTTCTCGTTTAAGTTTACGTTATGGCAGATGGATTAAAAAATTGTATTAATAGTTTTAATAATGTTTATTCTAGATGGGAATAAATGAATTTTAACTAGTTTTCACTTTGCCCAAATCACGGTGCTGATCCATTTTCAAAGAATCAAAATTAAGGACGTCATGAAACTTGGTAAAAGGGAGGGAGGATATTGTACTGAAATCGAGAAAAATGGACTGAATGCGTTCGGAGATCCGGAACGGGTTGGGGTGGACTTTTAGGGGTTCAAAATGCTTTTTCATGATTTCCATGGCAACTTGACTTCATATTGAAAAAAGTTATACAGAAAAGTTGTGGATAGTGAAATAGTGTAAAACTTTTGTATGAAGCGTTTTTTCACATAACCCCAATTTTTCCAATAAAATTGGAAAACCCGATTTTTCAATTTTTAATTTTTTTCTTTTGGATAAAGTTTTTTCACGAAATTTTGGAGGAAATGTGTCTTTTTATGTTCATAATATGCTATAATTGTTGTGTAGTAAAACATTTAACAAACACATTTTTTAAGTAAAAAACAGTTTACTTAAACAATAATTTTTTTAACTTGCGACCCGTCAGTATTTTTGTTGAAGTATCGTCTTGCGGATAATTAAATAAAAAAGCACATTTCTTTTGAAAAACTGCTCAGAAAATACAAAAAACTGAAAAACTTGGTTTTTAAACATCATTTTTCGAATTATAGACGGAACGTTTTATTTATTTATAAAAATTTACATCTGAATTCATTGAAAAACATATAATTTTAAGTTACATTAATAAATAAACTGGATAGGTTAGGACTTGGAGGCAAAGAGGGTGAAACTGTAGGGGATAAAATTTTGTTTTCACGATTCCCGGCAAAAGTTGATTTCGTGTCGAAAAAAGTTAAGGAGAAAAGTTGTATAAAATACAAATATGTACAACTTTTTTATCAAATTTAAATAAGATTTTAAAACGAATATTTCATAACGTAAATTAAACGAGAAAAACAACGGCGTGATTGGATTTTTCATAGGCCTCTTAGTGAACAACCTTCAAACTTGAGTTCATATAATTTTTGCGCCGACAATTTAAGAATTAGCATTAAAACGTGTGGTAAACGAAGTAGGTTATGATAAACGAAGTTAGTAATGATAAACGAAGTTAGCTATGATAAACAAAGTAGGTTATGATAAACGAAGTTAGTTATGATAAACGAAGTTAGCTATGATAAACAAAGTAGGTTATGATAAACGAAGTTAGTTATGATAAACGAAGTTAGTAATGATAAACGAAGTTAGTTATGATAAACGAAGTTAGCTATGATAAACGAAGTTAGCTATGATAAACAAAGTAGGTTATTTATCTTTACCGCCCAACAACTTTAACAAATAAACAACTCGCCCACATACTTACAATAGTATTGACCCACCCGCCCCTCCATACATGTAATGGTATTGACTCACCCGCCCGCCCATACATGTACAATGGTACTGACCCACCCGCCCGCCCATACATGTACAATGGTATTGACCCACCAATCCGCCGATATATGTACAATGGTATTGACCCACCCGCCCGCCCATACATGAACAATGGTACTGACCCACCCGCCCGCCCATATATGTACAATGGTATTGAGCCACCCACCCGCCCATATATGTACAATGGTATTGACCCACTCACCCACCCATACATGAACAATGGTATTGACCCAACTACCCCCACCCATACATGAACAATGGTATTGACCCAACAGCCCGCCGATACATGTACAATGGTATTGACCCACCCCCCCGCCCATACATGTACAATGGTATTGTACATGTATGGGCGTTATTGTAGTTATAATACGAATTGTTATCCTGAGGATGTTCTTGTAATGACCTTAGCACTTAATATTTAGCAAACATAGCTTAAAACCCAGAGGCTTAGTTTTCATTAAATTTAAACTCTTCTAAGGTTTAATTAATTTAAATTTTAATCCAGGTAATTGCAGTTATTTAACTGATCGGTCAAAGGTACACTGTTTAACTACAAAACTGGTATTATCAAAGTAAATATGTAATAATATAATCAGAAAAAGGATAAATAATGCAATAAAAAAATGACATTTCCTGTAAATAAATAAACATAAGAAGTTAGCATCAGATATATGAAATATAATATCACGTTTATTGACTTAAGGACATCCTCAACCAAAGAAGACTAGATAGAGATAATCTCCGGTTCAATTTCAATGAACAAGAACATTTTTGAAAAGGATTTCCGGCTGTCCATTTCACCGAACTATTTATTAATTATTTACATCCTCAGGAAATTTCTGCTTGAATGAATTACAAAATCACTAATCTGTGCTTAAAATTCTTGATGAACTGATCAAGCGAGTGCAGATTTACGACTTTTAAATTGATTTTTACTGACAGATTAACTACTGACGCGTCCTCATTTCTCATGACCCTCATTTCTTCACTTAATTATGAGTCAAACTAGAACTGACTTAAAGTTTTACTGTTTACGATTTAATTTTACGGCCAATAAACAGGTTAATACTCTTTGCAATTTATAATTTGATATTATTGATTAAGTGAATAACCAACAATAGTAGGACTAAAGGATCGAGACTGTTGTTTTGAAGACGAAGAGATGAAAATCATGAAAAATATGTTATTATACAGGGTGACAATTAAGTCTCAGGACGACTTTATAATTTTTAAACGACAAAAGATATCACAACCAAATTTGGTATACCGTTACTGGTAACAATAAGCTACTTTTCTGTGTACATGGTGATCAGATGTCATCTTTGGGGGACGGTCCGTTAGGAGTAAGAAGAAAATCTTTAACGGCAGCCTAAGTTGATTTGTACATCATTTTAAAGGAGCGGAGTTAGGCCAGGGAAACGAGTCGGCCACACAATCGCTCCACGTCTTCCAATCCACCGGTGACAAAATACTTTATCTAAGTATTTCCTCACTTGAACACCATAGTGTGGCTGGCGTCTTGTCGGAAAAACGGGTGAAAGTCAGCGCTAAGAATAGCTTGTAGAGCAGGAACTATCTCATTTTGGAGCATATCTTGATTCTTCTTGGCATTTAAATTTCCCTTCAAGTATTCCCCAATAAGTATTTCCTATAACTTGTAACTTTCTATTATTCGTAAGTACCATACAGCGAATTAAACATTTTAAAAATTTTAACAGCAATTAATGTCGACTGGATCAACCTTTTTAAGCCCGGTTTGCGGCATTGTTTTCAACCTTTAAAATAATGAACAAATCAACATAGGCTGCCATTAATGATTTTCTTCTTACTCCTAACGGGCCGTCCTCCAAAGATGACATCTGATCACCTTGTACACATAAAAGTAGCATATTATTACCAGTAACGGTATGCCAAGTTTGGTTGTGATATGTCTTGTCGTTTAAAAGTTATAAAGTCGTTCTAAGACTTAATTGTCACCCTGTAGTTCTTCTATGTCACCAAAGAATCAAGTACGAGATTTGAAGTGTTACTGTCAGTGATATGTTAGTTATATTTAAAGAATATAAAATATACAAATAATAATGTGATCTATATTAATGTTATATAATATTGAGTTAAAAAACTAAAATAAAATGAACATTACTTTAAGTTAAAAGTATAGATGATCTTTATGAAAAAAGGTTAATGATAGTTCATTTTTGAACGGCGTTTTTCTGATTTATTCTTAAGAGTCTGCAGAGGCTGTCGGCCATGATGGTTTTAATTCCGTAAAAACAATGTCATTTTCGAACCACACATACGAGTTTGATAGCGTGTATCCAAATTAAACAGTTATTTGTAAACGGATTTTTCCAAATAAATTGCATTTGACCAAGAATGAAATTTCGCGTTTGAATTGCTCTGCGAATTCCTAATTAGTTTTATAAAACAATATGTGCAAAAATATTTGGTTTGAAGTTTTTATTTTCACCCGTTTTTAAAACTAGGCGTATCTATTCAAAATATAAAAAACATACCCAATGCACAATATGATAATGTTTAAAATGTCACCTCATACACAAATTTTGGTCAATAAATAAGGAAAAAATATGGATTCGCAAATAACATTGTTCTTATGGGATTAAAACCAAAATGGACGGCAGCCTCTGCAAACGCCGGTATAAAATATGGGTGAATATGGATTTGGAATTTGCGAGATGACGGTGTATGGCGTATGTAGACATTATTACAAACTCAGGTCTACTATTTCTTACAATGTGTCATTAATTTAATAGTGCAATACTAAATGAACGACCAGTAGTTATCAGCTGATCCCTTTCAAAATTTGTTATGTCTCTGATTGGAATCGAGCTGATAACAATTAGCTCATTAAGCTGGGTTTTAATCAACTACGCTACCAACCAATGTGTTTAATATTGATTAATATGTTTTGTGTTCTAGAACTAAGACTTACTTTGACCAATAACATGTTGTTCAACTAAACGTTGAGCATAAAGTAACAGAATAGTAAAGTACGTGTTTGAGCTATCATGGTGCACTCACGACAGGAGCTGACGTTAGTATTCAAGACCAGAGGGAGGTCGTTGTACTCAGCGACGAATGCATGGCCGATAGTGAGGACATGCGGCGGAATCCGAGCGAAGCGATGCAAAATGTTGACAAGGTGAGTGAAAGTAAGGCATCGCGTTTCAACTTGGGTCGGAATCCGTAGCTTCTAATTGGCCATTGCGCCACTGCTCAGTTACATATAGACAGATGAGAGGTTAAGCCACCCCCTGTCGTTCTTGCTTCACCAGAATCATTTCTGCATCATGTCCTAGCAGGATCATTTCTGATGTGACAGTGTCACAACCTCCTGTCCGGTGGTGGCCAAATGGTCCAATATCTATGAATTGCCTGACTCATCCATCACATTCATGCCATCGTCACTACGGGATTGGACTGACACAATCTGAAAGGCAACGTAAATGTTTGTATGCTCTCACTATAAATTACAGTATCGTATTATTGTTAGGGGCCTCTCTGCAAATATTGAGGGTGATGTCTCTCTTTCTGCAAATTGGCCAATCCAGGAGCCATTAGATTGTGCAAGTATGGTGGTAATTTGCCTCTGGTGGATCTAGAATATTCTTGAACAGTTAATAAACCCATTCCGATCACAAATCTGGAAACGTCTAGATTTCAGTAATGCCTTATAAAAAGCACCCCTACTAATTGGTGTGTGTCAGTCTAATCTTCAGTGTCAGTTACAGAGTGAGTCTTCAGCCTGGAGTGTAAGTGACAATAAAGTGTTTAACAGTGCTAGTTTGCGAAAATTAGCATATAGTGATGAAGATAAACTCGTGTGTGTAAGTGACATTAATTGCAGTAAATAATGGTGGTTTTGAGTTTAGAAGTAGAGAGACCTTTGCATTCCTATCTTAGCCTCTTGAATAATAAATAAAGACGTTTAATTCCGAGTGTTAAATTAGTGTCTGTCTAGAAATCTGTATTAGTAAATACCTCATATTGTGTAATTTAGTTAAATAGTGAGTGTAAATTATGACAGTTAGTAAATAAACAAAAGTGACAGTTAGTAGCCGAGGGATAGTATTATTTGGAGCCTAATGGATCTTAACATTATCATCATACTGATAACATCATTAACCACATGAAATCATTGTTCTGTGGTACTGGAGAAAAAGCCTTTCTGTTGATACATTAGAATTAATGATGATCAGGGATATCCTTAGTGGTCAGCAAGCAAAATTATAATCTTATTCGACAAAACTTGAAATACATTTTGAATTACTTCCTATTTTTTAATAAAGTGTCAACCACGTCAAAGTTATATTTAAACTATGCGCAATATTTTCTGAAATGTCGTCTGTCGTTCGATAAGGAATTCTAATGTGCACAAGGCCAATATAACATCGTGTTCACAAGGTGGAACGGAGGTTCGTATATGTAGGGCAGGTGGAAAAGTCGTCCGATTTTTCTTCCCAAGGTTACTTGAGAGAAGAGTTTAGAGATTAGTTGAGTATTTTAAGACCTGGTACCTATTACTCTTTCCTAAGTAAACTTTTTGAAACGACAAGCTTATGTTCACTTGACAGGTTTTTTAACATTTCAATGATATTTACTCATATTATGTTGTTTTTTAGTGTGGCATTGAAATATTCAGTAGTCAACCCTCGGGGTTGGGAGATCCGGTGGCTAAGTAAGGCTTTGCAACTGAGTTAGAGATCCTGGCCTTGACGTTTTTATCATTAATCTTCACCTTGAAGTGTACTGGTTCTCCCCATTAATGAATAAGTTCCCCGCATAGATTATTAGTCTATGGGGAATGGTTAGAGTAAAGAAAGAAAAAAAAAAGGGTTCTCCTTAAAAATAAATAAAAAAATAAAAATAAGTTACTTAAAAGGAGACCCAAGCGAAGATGTTCACTGCTTCAATACTCTTCAGTGGTTTGAGAAAGTGTAAGCCTTACCTTCTGGTTATAGAAATTATCCAGTACATGGACGACATTCGGTGGGAATGTATGACGTCCGAAATTGTGGTTTGGGATTCCGATAACTTGAGAGTTTGAGATCTCCCTCTTAGACATTTTACTACCTGTATTTCGGACTTTAAACGCATTAAATGTAGACAATGTTTTTAAGAACATTACTAACCGACTTCAAAATATATATTCAGTTCTGAATAATTCTTTTGGAAAGATTTATGAAGATAAGCACTCTCAAAGTATGATTCCTTGTTAGGATACAAACCTTCAGTTCTTCATTGCCACTGTACTTTTCAGTAGAACACTTAAACGTGATAGGATGAAAGGTAATTTGGTAAAGAAGGGTAGTTTTCACTATAATGATCACTTAGGTGGGATTAAGGTCGACGAGGACTCGATGGAAAGGATTTATTGCAAGACAGGAAGGATGTGGCTGCATCGGAGAGGATCGTTACAAAAAGTAGGCCATTGGCGTAGTGAAGTAACTGGGCTGGTTGTATCTCCTTCTTTTATATTTCTAAACTCGCACATACCTTAAATGTATTATTAGGAAGGATATATGTAAAATAATATTACGTTACCATCAACTACCTGACCATTGTGGAGTGTGTCACCCGGCAGTCAGAAGTGATAGCGTTGCTAAGAGGCTTCCGAATTTTGAAGTTTTCGTTAACGATTAAGACAAGTTTCTGAGGATGCTGAAAACAGTTTATGTTTCTTAACTTTGTGACCAAACTCAAAATCTGCTTCTTTAGCTCCAAATCTCGAGTTTTCCATGTTTGGCTCTCATGGGCCAGTGGGAGGATCGGTAGGGTCTAGAGAGGAATAGGAGCCCCTCTTAAAAATATATTAATAAAAATATGGTGTAGTGAGCTCAAACAAAAAAGTTAAAAACAGCAATGAAAAGTTGTTTCTATTGTATAGTGATTAGGTTGGTCAAGAATGTGGTGGACCCGTAAGTCTGTGGATCATAAAAAGTAGTCAGATTGTAGAGGCAGGTATGTTTTGTCATTAGTAGCGTGCGTGACTAGGTTCGTCCGTCACTGGAGAATGATAAATATTAGGTGTACGATCAATATTTTTGACTTTGGCTAAGGTCAACGAGTTTCAGAAAGGGGTATTTATTATCAACCCAACGAACAGCGCAATCAAGGAAACCTAAAGTGGAATACGGGCTACTTAATACGGGATCCTCGTTTTAGCACAATTTTACTAATATGTTTACGTCACAACTTCAGACAATAATAAAACACTAATGTCTATAAATGTGTACTCATGCTTTGATACATATAAATGAGCGTATTCTCCAAATTATAAGTAAATTAGTCGTTATTATACTGTATAGAAGTTAAGTTTCATAATATTTTTTTAAAAGTACATATTTATATTTATTTTAAGTTATATATAAATTATAATATACCGTACATAAGTATACATATTTAGTTTTCCTCTTCAAAACACGTATTTGCGTCACTAAACCTTGATTGAGTTGTAACACTATAATGTTTACTCATTTAAATATATGTTATATGGCCTCTCGGGCGCACCGCTATTGCGCACTAAAATTCAAGTAGTCACCGATATTGCGCACTTGGTTGAAAGGCCGCCTCTCGGGCTCACCACTATTGCGCACCTACTATCCCCAGAAATCTAGGGGTGGTTAAGCAAATGTGAAAATGAATAACAACGGCGCTGAACTCGGGGAGTTCTTGTAAACTAAAGATTTAGTGACTGTTAAATCACATCGACATAAAACTGATTTATTTATTTAGCTGCCCAATCTTCTTTAAAGAAAGTCCCTGGAATCGGATTTCTGGAACTTCGTTAGTTGTTTGTATGGATAGTTCATAATGTGTCTGCTTGCATGGATTTTAGGCTCACTCACTTTCTAAACTTATTACTTGACCGATTTTGATGACTTTTGTTCAAAAGATAATTTTGATTTCTAAGTTGTAACGGAGCTAGAATTTTGAAATTCCGATAGGTTTTTGCCCTACACGGCGTCAAAATGGAAATGTTATTCTCATAAAGAACAGCGCAGTAAAATATATAAGTTTATTATAAAAGAGCGAATACATGTCTGTCTGTGTGTATGTTATCATCAGCCGTTAAGTTAAATGAAATAGGCTTAGTAATAACAATGGTTGTTTATGCGTAAGTGTATCTATTTATGGTATACACTCTAATTATTATACTATAAATAGAGTGCAAATAAAGTGCAGTTAGTGAGCTACTGTAAATTAATTTCAATAATATAATTTTACTTATAGAATAAAGTTTAATCACTATTATGTGGTGTCAACAGCCACATGCCGAGGCCGAAGGCCGAGGTGTCACGAGCACAGAGTGACGGGGTTGGCACGCAAAGCGTGCAGGGGTATCCTCTAGTATAACTATTATTGTTAAATTGCATTATTGTTGTGATGGTAGACTTCAATTATTTATAGGCATGTTCCGCATAGCAATTTGCTACAATGGAATAGTTATAATATGTTATAAAATGCATATAAATTGACAATAATTAATTAATTTCCTTAAGACCTTATGTATATTGCCTTATTTTCTATCCTTTTTTTAATCAATTTAATGAAAAAAATTAATCAAATCAAGTGAAATCTATAAAAAATGTATTGTGTTTACAGTGCTTCCCCATTATCAGCCCCGCCCATTGCTGAGTAATACAATACTATTGCATATGTTACAAGATTAAATAAGATATATATTTTACTATAAATATGTTTATACTGTAATATTTAAACATTGGTTTATAGTTATAATGTGTGTTATAATCATTCCACTAAAAAAATTACGTACCATTACTTTGATTGTTAGGTACATTAAATATTTTATATACAATACCAATAAACTAATTATTCGTAGGAAGTTCAACCATATTTCAAAATTAGATATCTATGTTATTAAACTGCTTTATTAATGAAACAAGGATCAGATCGTGTGTCAAACAGAACAAAATTCTTAAACCAATCTATGTAGCAAGTTTTTGGGACAACTAGTAAGCCACTGCAAAGGAACTGTAGCATTATTACTTTTTTATAAAATACATTTTAATTTCTTTGTATTGCAAAGCCTATATAATTATTACCTCATTTCAAGAGTCACCTTAGATACAAAACATCACAATTTGTTTCCTATCCCCATTAAATAAATATTATTTATTAGTCAAAAAGGTATTAAGCAAAGCAAAGTATATTTTTTGCATTTGAAACTAAAATAATTAGCTGATATAAAATCACAGTACCACATTTCACTCAATAAGGATGACAAAATGTCATCACATTTAAATAAACTATACACAACAATAATTTAAAAAGACTAATTAAAATATGTTCTCTATTAATTCCAAACAATATACTTTATTATTATAAAGTATTATATTTATTATAATAATAAAGTATTATTATTACTTTATTTATTATTATTATTATAAACGCCAATGAAGCGTTTCTGTTGGGGTATAAAGACATTGATGTTCTAAAATTGAACCTGTGTGGATCGTACGAAAGGCATAAGTGACAAATTCCAGAGCTATTACGGTGGACGCCAAGGACTCAGGTACCTGCTTGTGTCAAGTGCGCAAACCTTTTTTGGGATTAAGGTTTGGTGCGCAATATCGGTGCACCGGGCCTCTCTAACTCCCCTTGAACCTTTAAGACTATTATTCATTGTTAGCGTTAGTAAAATCTATCGCCTTTCAACCTTTTATGGTTGTAACGACGTTCCTAGGTACAAGCAATTTGAAGAGAAACGGCGCCAGTTCTTGGAGAAGATAAAAAAGCGACAACTGCCATCTGCTGTAAGTTTTTTCGAGACAAAAAGTTAAAGTCGCCCGAGTTATTATTATTGCCAGCTCCCTCGACGACCTTCGGTCTGCATGCCTCATGGTATGCCATATTGGGACAGTGGTCCGGTCTTCCCTTTTGTGGCCAGCAACCCAGAGGTTTGTTAGACAAGGGCTAGAAAAGAAAAATTGTTCAGCAAGAATGCAATTAAAGTGTTTGTACTTTCTAGGGGTCATAATGACCTTGTTGAAAATCAGATCTAAGAAAAAAGGAAGGGTGTCTCTCTGTAATAATATCTTCAAAATTACACCAAGGACTAGAAGCTACACGGCAGTCCTCCCCCCTAGTAAACTTATAAATCCATCGTTAGGATTCGTTACTAAATATTTTCTCAGTTTTTAAGATCATTACATTGGTAACTATTAAAAGTCAACGATTTCAGTACTTGTCACATTCAATGAGGAGCAAAAAAAAAAAAAAAAAATAATAATAATAAATAAAAAATTCATGATATTTGTTAATAAAAATAATAATGAGATCTTCTGACATAAAGCTAAATCCAACCAATCAAGCCTTTTAAACCTCCTGATCTGATACTGTTTATGCTATCTATTCCCTGCAAAAGGGCTCAGAGCACTCTGTAACTATGTGACCCATTGTTTGGGTAGTTTCCCCGCAATCACATACTGTAACTGATCGAGTGTCAATCCCCAGTTTTATTTCCAGCAGTTACATCTGCCCACTCCAGTTCGGAAGCTATTTAACAGAGTGGGGCATTCTAGATGTTATTGAATCCTGTAAGTAGTGCCTCCTGACGTCTTAGCTCTGTAGAAGCTTGCACTGCACCGGGAGCCAAGAATGTGAAGTTGCCATGAGAGTGCTTCTTATAGTTCTCATGATCCTATCAACTTAAACATCAATCACTTTAGAATGTACGCTATTTAGCCTTGAGGGAGGCCCTGTATTCAGCAGCTGAATAAACCAGTAACAACACAGTTGTGCGCAGGACGTGTGCGTTAGCTTTGCAAGTTGTTCCAGCAATATGATGCAGTACACTTGCCCAAATTTTAATTTTATCTCCTGTTTTTTTTACTTTTTTAATGTCATTAAACGTCAGCGATCGATCTAACGTAAATCCCAAGTACTGTAGATGATTATTGTGGTGGAGTTTTTTAGAAACTCCTACAATAATTGGTGAAGTCTACTTAGAAAGTTGTTCAATATTTAATTTTGGATTTTGATAGGTTAGTATTTATATTCCAGGTTCTAAAATATTCTTCGAAGGCTGCAAGATCACTTGTGAGTGTTTCTTCAGTAGCTGTGAAGTCCTTGTGTTGGTAAGCTAAAGCAATATCATCTGCATATATACATTTTCTAGACTTGGCAATTGCGATATAAGCGGTATGCATATTGAACAACATTGAAGCAAGTACAGATCCCTATGACAGCCCATTCTTCAACTTCTAAAAGATGTTTCCTCATGACCAAGATAAACTTTTATTATCTTGGAACCAAGCATTGACTCTAGGGAATGCTTAGTCGTCAATGCAAAAGTAAGCGACAGGGGAGAAAACTGTGGAACTTTATCAAAAACCTTGCTTCATAATGTGTCATAATGCATTTTAAATAAATATGCCTGCTTACCTTTTTCAAATGTGCTTAGTAAGTTTTTTGAATAATCTATGGTAAATAATTAGTAAAATATTTACACAAAATACATTTTCACAGTTAACTATCTATTGAACAGTTAAAAATATTCTTATAATGGTGTATTATTTAAAAATAAAATAGCCGTGTAAGAATAAAGTAATCTTTAGTTATATAAGAAAATTTACTTCAGGAACGGAGTGCCGTATTATTGTAGGCCTTTCTGAAAGCCGTTTTTTGTCCAAAGCAGTTCACGTGGAAATTGCGGTTCGCTCCACTACTTCCATCGGTATGCGGCCAAGTATATGGCTTATTATGAAATTACTTGTTGTCACTTTGAAGTTGCCTCGCCGGTCATTTCTTGTGCGGTACTGTTGACCGTCTACGTAACAGAAAGACTACTAATGTTTGTAGGCAGTAAAAAACAACTCTGGGCTTCATGCTGAGCTATGATCGGTTTACCCCTGAACATTCAATCATACTATGTACGTAATTTTCAATGGTATCGTTAATATAGTTTGTGTTCCATTTCGGTTTTCAACGTAAAAATAGCTAACTGCATGAAAATGATACAATTACGTCACATTGCAACATACTTTTTCTTCCTAATATTTTCAAATTGTAGGCAATACTTAGGGAGTTTGTTGTTATGTTATTCTCGTTGACTGAAGTCTTCAGCCTGAAGTGGAAGTGACAGTAGAGTGATAAGTATTAACAGTGACAGATAATGAACAAACATAAACCCGTGAGTGTTCAGTGACAGAAATTATTGCAAATGGGAGTGATTTAGTTTAAAGTACTAATTGTATTTACTAATTTATATTTGCAAATATCTCGTACTGTGTCATTTAGTTAATTAGTGAGAGTTAATAAAAGAAACAGAAGGCACAGAATGGAAACCGCCTTATAATTTAGGACGCTGCGGACTGTAACAATACAAAATAATGTTGTTTGTAGACACTGAGCTTTAATATTGCATTTTTTACAGTTTGATGATATCTTCAAAATTAGCCTCCAAAATATCCAAATAGAGTCAAGAGAATTAAAAAAATAATCATCTCCCAAGCTTTTTATCCAGTATTATCACAACGGACGGCGTAAAATAATATGATAGCAATGGGGGAGGGGGCGTTAAATAAAGTACAAAAGATTGATGCAGTATCTGATCTTGCAGGACAATCCTTAACGCAGTTCTCTACATATCACAATTCTTCCGTCTCTCTACCTACAGTAAACCCACCCGCCCACCCACACACAAACGGTGGTATTGACCCACCCATCCACCCATACACACTGCTATTGATTGTGTACGTCCCACCTAACTTTACATACACGTACAGTGGTGTTAATCCACCCATACACGTACAATGGTGTTAACCCACCCATACACGTACAGTGGTGTTAATCCAACCACATACACCCATACACGTATATTGATGTTGACCCACCCACCCACTATACACGTACAGTGTATTGACCCTACCACACACCCATACACGTACAGTGGTGTAGACCCACCCAGTCATCCACCCATACACGTATATTGATGTTGACCCTCCCACCCATACACGTTCTATAGTGATGACCAACCCACCCACCCACCCATACACGTACATTGATGTTAACCTACCCACCCACTATACACGTACAGTGTACTGACCCTACCACACACCCATGCACGTACAGTAGTGTTAAACGGTAAACTATACTAATCGTGATTACAAATTTATATTTCACCGATCCTTCTCCCCCAACGTGACGTCACAAACTCCCACCCAAACTCACCAGTCGTTCCAAAATGACGGCCTTTTGTTATTTGGTGGTCCGAGGTCGTCCGTATTTGGCGGATACTATTAGCCTTTCCTTTCGCAACCTTGTCCCTTTCCATCGTCATCCCATTAGAACTGAGACAATGAAGAACTTTCAGCCGATTTTTCAAATTGGCCTTTGCTGGGAAATTGGTTTAGGACAAGTATAAACTAACGTCCTATTGTAGGATGTTAATCTTATTAAATTTAGGAATATAAGAAGATATATTTTTAAATAGTTTTTTAATTAGCATAATACGTGTAAACGTGTAAACATATACAATACAAGTAAACGTTACACAACACAAATTTATTACAATATAAGCACAAAATGTACAAATATATTACAATACAAGTACAAAATGCACAAATATTATGGTGATCAATTTCGGTGAACCACGCTCACCTTCCTCAGACCAAAGGGATTCACAAGACAGAGGGATTTCATTCTTTTGTGAATCCCTCTGGTCTGAGGAAGGTGAGCGTGGTTCACCGAAATTGATCGCCATAATATTTGTGCATTTTGGGCTTATATTGTAATAAATTTGTGTTGTGTGACGTTTACTTATGCTGTATATATATTTTTACACATCAATTTGGTTTTTTATACCATATAGAACATGGTGATATGTAGATGATATTTGGAGATTTTCAATGTTTCGAGTGTTTAGAAACAAATACAACGTTTCGACAAGTATAACAAACTCTTCCCATCTTCAGTTGTACTTACATAATCTACATCTAAAAGTACTCTTTTTCCCTCTTAACCCATACTAATTCAAAAAAGGCTAATTACTACATGCTTAGATACTAAAGATGACTGTTGAAAGTCAAACGTTCTTAAAACAACTATCACACAAAACATAATTATACAAAATATAATTCACAATATGAAATAGACAAGAAATGCAAAATATGAAATCGTTCAACAAAACACAGAGCCAGTTATTAAATAGACCAAATACACCTGAAAACGAGAAGAGTTTTTATACCTCTCGAAACGTTGTGTTTGTTTCCTAAACACCCGAATCATTGGAAATCTCCAAATATTATCTACATATCATGAACAATCCAATGCTAATAAATGACTTTCATAGAACATGGTATTATACTTAAACAACCTTTACTAATGTTATTTAGGTGTGCACTTTTTATTGTTTTCATTTTGTAAAATAAAATATGTTTGATTTTATACTGTGGTGTTATATTTCCGAACAAATTCATGTATTTTACTCTTCATAAGTATTAAATTGCTAGTTTGACTGTGTCAGACTATATGCGCTAGGGGTTGGGATATTTAGTGCTGTGGACTGGTTTTATGCTTGGGAGTTTGATTGCAATTGAGAGGGCACTAAATAGCGAAGAAAAAAAATCTTTAACATTGGTATATTTCATTGCATGATATGTAACTTTAATTGAATTCGAATAAATAAAACAATACATTTTAGAATAATTATGACTCTGATGTTACAGGGCTCGTTTCTAAAACATTACTTCCTCTCCACGTTTCGGCAACGTAACACGCGTTTCTACAACGTAAGTAACACGCGGTTCGACAACGTAAGTAACACACGGTTCGACAACGTAAGTAACACGCAGTTCGACAACGTAAGTAACACGTGGTTCGACAACGTAAGTAACACACGGTTCGACAACGTAAGTAACACACGGTTTGACAACGTAAGTAACACGCGGTTCGACAACGTAAGTAACACGCGGTTCGATTACGTAAGTAATACACGGTTCGACAACGAAAGTAATACACGGTTCGACAACGAAAATAACACGTGGTTCGGCAACGTAAGTGACACGCGGTTCAACAACGTAAGTAACACGCGGTTAGGCAACGTAAGTAATACATGGTTCGACAACGAAAGTAATACACGGTTCGACAACGAAAATAATACGTGGTTCGGCAACGTAAGTGACACGCGGTTCAACAACATAAGTAACATGCGGTTCGTCAACGTAAGTAATACACGGTTCGACAACGAAAGTAATACACGGTTCGACAACGAAAATAACACGTGGTTCGGCAACGTTAGTGACACGCGGTTCAACAACATAAGTAACACGCGGTTCGGCAACGTAAGTAATACACGGTTCAACAACGAAAGTAATACACGGTTCGACAACGAAAATAACACGTGGTTCGGCAACGTAAGTGACACGCGGTTCAACAACGTAAGTAACACGTGGTTCAACAACGTACGTGACACGCGATTCGGCAACGTAAGTAACACGCGGTTCGGCAACGTAAGTAACATGCGTTTCAACAACGTAAGTGCCACGCAGTTTGACAACGTAAGTAGCACGTGGCTCTACAACGTAAGTAACACGTGGTTCGACAACGTAAGTAACACGCGGTTCTACAACGTAATTAACACGCGGTTCGACAACATAAGAAACACGCGGTCCGACAACATAAGAAACACGTGGTTCGACAAAGTAAATAACACGCGGTTCGACCGTTGACCCCTGTGCTAGTTTTAGTTGTAAAAAGCCTTTAATGAGGTGGTCCAAAATCAGAACGACTACTAAAACCAGTTTATAAAATCTCTTAACTTTTTCATGACCAACCGTGAGTCATCACTTAACTACTGTGGCATAGTTCTTCAGTCCGATAATTAAACTTGACATTTTGGTTTTTACAACTGTAAAATCGCACCGCAACCACTTCGCAACCACGCCATACGAATACTTATTTTCTGTAGCAAGCCTTTCATAAATGTACCTTACAGTTAAAAGTATTGCAACTGTTAAACCCAATGAGATGTGTACCTTTTGAGGGTAGTTACGGTTTACCTGTTTTGGTATTTGTCATGACTTGGTGTTTACCCTCTACAAACCGGTCTAAATGTACCACCTCTTCTTAGATTTCCGTAATCATGAGTCAGTTTGAACATCTATCATATAAATCAGCTCTAAACTCTACTTAAAATAAGATAATAGCCTTCTAAAAGATTTAGCCACCACAAATAAACACAATTAATAATAACATTTGGTAAACTGGCCGTAGAACGATTGGCACACATTTTTGGCCGATTTGGAATTGCACGACTGGCACAGTCATTAGAGGGGATTAAGAAGGGTCAACCTGTAAGTTTCAGAAAGGCACGATTGGCACACACCGCCCGGCCAGGTAGTAGCAGCCAGGTGGCCAGAATGCGGGAAAATGGGAACTTTTTTGCCCCCGCAAATTCCCTGCTGTGGTGCTTATTGAAGTACCTAACCTAACCTAACCTAACCTAACCTAACCTAAACTGTGGGTAACATGTTAAACTAACACGGATATATCAAAAAGGAAGAACAAAAAATCAATTTAAAAAAGCAATTTAATTGAATTTTATGTGTAAAACATATTTTCTATAAGAGAAAAACTTAAACACCAGTGAGGTTTAAATTTAAAAATTTGTTATATCACGGGCAAATGACTGCCACGCAGAGTTGACGGGAATAATAAAATTCCCGTTTTCCCTCGTTCGATGGCGTCTACCTGTTCGAGCGACTGTGCCAATCCTGCCTTTTCCAAGCAGGCGAGTTGACCCTACTTATTCCGCTCTAATGATTGTGCCAATACTGCCATGGGCAGAAGGTCCAAAAATGTGTGCCAGTCGTCCCGTCCCCGGTAAACTACACCACGCTTTCTTATGTGAAACCACAGAGAAGAAAGAAACAGGGTCGAATCCAATAGTGCGCTGGATGGGCGTGGAGTTAGACATTTGTGGCAATGAATACAACTCTCATGAACAGAGATTTGTTTTCATTAATTGCATGGGTTGTGGAATAGGTAGTTCCCCAGTTCACTGTGTGAATGGCAGAGCCAGCGCTGTTGTCAGTCACTCCCGTTATTCCTCTCCAAATCCTTAGGGATAAACTTATAGTAATCATTACTATGGATTTATAAAGATGAACATTAGTGGTAATCTATTTCTAACTGATAATGAGACGTTCTCTGTGGCTACTTCTGAAAATACGATTTCTCGTTGAAAAAGTGGTGAAATATGAGTTTGTATCTCTTGATAAGGTTTAATTCAACCACGGAATACTCGTTTTTTTACAGATAAATCGAAAAACTAGTTTTTTTATTTAATAGTAAAAAAACCTAATTTTTATCAAAATCTTTATTTTAAAATTGTCTTTCATTCAATGATTTTTTTACTGAACAGAAATATATAATTGGTTTTCAATAAAATAATTGTTGTTGTCAGAAGAATGTACGTTTTACTTACTTATCCAAACATAACATAGCTTATCCTAATTATCTAATTTATTTTAACCTTCCTAATTGGGGTTTTCAAATTTTTCTGTAAAATTTGTGATTTTCGCACAATAAAAAGCATATATCGTGAAAATATAGGCAATTCTTGACCCATTTCAGGCAGAGTTTTCAAATGTGTTAGGTGGCTTGGTAACAGGTTTTCCGCTGTGGTGCTACCCTTGTTTTAAGACACGGTCTTTAAAAATCTACAGCCCTGAGACAGCCACCTTCAAAGGTTTCACTCATGTTTTCGTAGAACAACAGTCAAACTCACACAGCTTAATGAGCAACCGTTTTTCTCTAATGAATCAAGAATGTTACAGATATGAATTCTGGTATTTTGATCAAGGCCGCCGGGAAAGCTGTGGGAACTGGGCTGAGGTAGCGCGTTACTGCTCTCAATGGGGGGGGGGGGGGGGGGATCATGTGAGTATTGAGGACGGCCACAGACGTATGTAGTATCTACTAGTCAACCCTCATAAGTCGTGGGGGGGGAGCTAATTGAGTCTCGTCACACTCGCGTCATGATTTGTGTCGATTTCTTAACAGTACAAGTGCATGTTGATTCCAAGGTGCCAAAATATCAAAGGCTGAATACGAAAATATTAATGGCGGTACGCCACGCTGATTGTGACGTACCTAGTACACACTCTTTTGATGTTGTTATCATTAAAATAGTTGTGCTAACCACATTTGTTTCCAGTGGTAGGTGTAACTCAGGAAATCGATTCTTTAACTAAGATACTATCAGTTTTGGAAACCAACATCGTGGAACGACTCGATGTATTAGAGAAGAATCCTTCCACAGCACGACTTCCACTGAATTTATCATATATTAAATAACTGATTGTTCCAAGCTATCATGATGTGTATTTAACAAAATCTGTAAACTATCATAAAAATGCTAAAATAACTCAAGACCGTAAACTAATATGCAGCCTTTTTTTAACATTCCTGGCCTCATTTCATATAAATTTACATTCTTCAGAATAGGAAGAAAGACCACTAACAAATACCGTCCAGTTAAGACTCCCTTGAGAAACGCCTCAGAGGTTACTCAGCTTTTGGGAAAATTTGCGAGTAAAAGGGCAGACAACTAATTTGCATGTCTCTACAGAATGTATAGAGACAAAACACCTAATGAAAGTATGTTCTTGAATGAAATACGAGCCGAGCTAAAGAGCAGAACCGAGGAAGGAGATAAAAACCTACCAAGTACTGAAATAGTATCTTAAAGATAAATCAATCAAAAAAAGAGTAAGGATTAACGGTCAACCCATTAAGTCCATGTAGGGTGGGTTGGCGGGCCACCACTGGAGTATGTGTACATCCACCTCCCCACACCACTAAAGAGAACACTGTTTCTACAGTGTCCTCTTGAGTGGTGTGGGGAGTGGATGTACACATACTCCAGTACAGATGCCAGTTTTCTACAGATGCCAGTTTATGACATAAAATAATATTATTGTGTAAATAAAAATTTTACAACTTGCAAAAATTTTAAATTTTGTAGGCTTTGTTGGCCAAAAACCTCAATAAGTATGGTCACGTGAGGAATTTTACATGCCTAACGAATTGAAATATGATGTTTGTATGATTGAAATGTCAGCCAAGTTACAACAATCAGTAAATCATATCATAAAGTGAGGGTTAAGTTTTAATATTTGTACATTTTAACTATTAAATACATTATTGTTAACGTCCCAGTAAAAAAATCAAATCAGCATTTTGAAAGTTTTGCCATGTCAAATCTAATAATAGCGTTGTTTAAAAAGTAACGTGTACAAAACATGGCAAAATTTTGTTTGAAAAAGCAAAAACCTGGTTAATTAAAACAAAAAGCCTTTCAAATACCTTAGAAGGGGGAGAGTCATTATTAATTTCCAGTAGAAGACATACAGTAATTTATACATCTTTGCCCTAGTCATAGTTAAGTCTTGTAAGTCCTAAACTTTAAATTCAATAGATATCACAAACGAACTTGAAATGTAGATGTAGGGAAACTTGGCTTTGGTGAAACCAATTTAGTGGTTCTGTAGCTATAAAGTTATTTGATTGACAATCTGTTTTTATCTACAGAATTTCCTATTAGGACGCAATCTAGCAGAGAATAATGGTTGGTTAGTTAAAAATATGTACCTTTTTTAACTATGCTGACTGGGACTGACAACATTCGGGATTAGTTGTTATTGCATGGTCTTACGACCGGTGTAAGATGATACATTAATCATCAGTGCAGCTACTATGTGACAAGTGTTAGAAACAAACGTATATTGAATTTAAAAACTTACCAAAACGGGGAAATGGTTGATTGAATAACAGAGCAACAAGATTGCAGAGATGGTGGTGAGCGAAACATCTTGTGGACTATCTGTGGAGAGGCAGGGGGCACGGCTGTGAGTGGACGAGGCAGAAGTGGACGTGGATAGGTAGCACGGTTCAGGTGCACGGAGGGTGGAAAGACCGTAACTGTCTACGTCACAGCCGTCCTCCATGATAGCGGCGCAAGGGAGTTGGAGATCATGTGGTGGGGTGTCATAGTGAGGACATCCTCTGGGCTTTAATGGAGACACGAGTCGGCCTGGGTCAGGGGCTCCATTGAGAAAAGTTACCGGAGGATTCTGTCCTGAGTTCACTGGGGATATCCTAAGCAGTTCTTCAACTAAGGAATGTCTTATTCTCCTTGAACAGTCACTAGCACTATGTGAAATGCCCTTGCCGGCACGTGAGCGCATTGTCGAAATCATCGAAACGTCCGACATCGCCGAAGATAAGTCCGAGGAAGAATTAAGAAGCTGTCTCCTACGGTGACGTGCGTTGTGGGCGAAACAGGTGGCTTCGTCAGGAGGAATGCGTGGGCGACAACAGCAGCAGATGAGACCGACACAGGAAGCGAAGGCAAGCACCAGATGGAGGGCGAGGGAGAAAACGACATAACGGCGATCAGGGGAGTCCTCGCAAGGAGCTACTCGAGCAAGGACAGCGGCTAAGCCTACACAGGCACTCAGGAGAGCAAGGCACACCAAGTGGTAGAGTAGAGGCGAGTATCGGACTCTCAGCAGACGAGAGGCGGCAAGGGTTGCCAGAGTCCCTGCTTGTAGAGTACGGACCGCGGCTAGCCACCAGACGAGCGCGGAGCACCACACTTCCTCGCCGGGCCGGAACAACAGCACCACGGTGCTGAGGCAGGCACCAGCTTGCTGCAGCACACTCTCCAGCAGTAGTGCCATCAGCAAGGGGTCTTGGGGTCTCCAGTGGCGGCGGTCGCAGTGCAGCACCAGCGCAGCCCACAGCAAGAACACGGCGGCTACTGGGGCACCCACCCCAGTCGCTATCCATCCACTGCTCTCGGCCCACATGGCGCATCTCCTGCAACAGGAAAGACAACATGTTACAGCTGTTCAAGATGGTATGAATTCACTATTTCTCTTATAAAACGCCGAAACATATTTATCATTTTTTAAAGTGAATATGTATGATTTTATGATAGTAGGATTAGTGTGGATAACATATGTAGTCTGGTTACTAATTAAATTCTACTTATGCTCAGAAAGGACCGTTTATTTACAGCCCGATAGCCAGGGCAACTAAGGGACGTACGGAATCCGAACCACTTAGTATTGGTCTAACGTTCAGCTGCTTGACATGCCTGATACTCAGTTCTCTCCCTTACACAACATCTGAACTCTGATTACCACCCAACATGGACACCCCAGACTTCGAAGTCAGAGATGTCCACACCGATAGCAGCCATTGAACGGACGCCGTGTTGGTATTAAGAGGACCAAGTATAGAAACTATCGCCTATAATCTCTACAACACTTTGTCCCCAAGTAGCTGGGTTACAGCACTGCGCCACTAGTGCCGACCTATGTATGAATGTATGTACGTAGGGACTCACAATAGGGTAAGGGAGATTACAGAAAAAATGTTTGCTTGAATATTAAATAAAATAATCAAAAATGCTTTATTTTTAACTAAGACAACACGTAGGCCTATATATATAATCAGTAAATATTTTAATAATCACTGTTTTAATAATAATAATAAGTTATTCATTATATTATGACATTTGTATAAGGTAATATCAATTCATTATAACACTATGCTGCAAATCAGTCCGTAAACGGGGCTGTGAAATATAGTTCCCTGGATTAACGTGCCTTGTACACGCGATGAAACTCGTACAGTAAATAACCAAGCTTACTCCTCATAACAGCTACCCAAACTGTTTTGCTCAATTTGATTTATATTAACTTCCATACCCATATGGTATCTGGGCTTATCAACCCTGTCAATTCCACATGACCTTGGTGAACCAACCTTCCAAAAAAAAAAAAAAACCTTATGAACCCATTTGTACCCAAGATTCATCCAACAACGTTCAATTTAAAACATCATTTACGTTAAAGTATTTGGTAACTGAACTTTATCCTTATAATGAATTTTAGTTATTGCCAAAACTGTACAACTCAACTTCACTACAGAAGGATTGAAGAGCTTGTTGAAGAGGAGCACGCAAGGATGATCCACTACAGAATAAAGTACTCAGACCATCCTAGATAGCCGTGAGTAACTGTATGGCCATGCTGAGACCTTGACCTAGTAGGGTTATATAAAGTTTTGACTTACTAGGAAGGTTTCCTTGCTCAACAACACCACTAATAAGTGAGTTTAAGTATCTCGGTATCGTGTTTGATATGCGTTTAAAATGGGTACCGCACATACAACAGCTTAGGAACAAATTAAGAAAGTTACTATTTATGTTTTCAGTGCTCAGTAAAATCTTAACGCAGGATCTGATTAGAAACGTTTATTGCGCCTATGTACAATCACTACTTCAATATGGCGTAATAGCGTGGGGTGGTACATACAAATCGTCTTTAAGTGCTTTGGAAACGACACAGAAAGCAATTATTAAAACAGCTCTCCGCAAAAGTAGGAGATATTCAACAGATCTTTTGTTCAATGAATTTAAAGTCTTTTCCCTTACACAACTGTATGTTAGAGTAATGGCTATATATATTTTCAAAACCCCAACCGTAGTTAATAGACTTGAAATCCACAGCCATTTTACGAGAACGTCAATAAACCTTAGAATCGCGGTACCGAAAATTACAAAATCAATAAACAAAACAAATCCTTCTTATATTGCTAATGTTTTATACCTGAATTTACCCAACCATATCAGAGCTCCAGCTCCATGCTCAATAGGTACATTCAAAAAATGTGTGAACAAATGGCTTGTTGAGGTAGGAAGGGAAAATATATACAATCTATTAATATCTATGTACACTGAATAACGTTAAATATCTAGTTGTGTCGCCATATACAGGTTTTTTCTGGGTTTATAAATTTCAAACTTTAACTTATGTTGGTGCTTGAAAGGTGGGGGGGGGGGGATGTTGTCTGTTTTGTGTGTATGTTGGTGTGCGTGTGCATGAGTGCGTGCGTTTATTTATTCATTTATTTTTTGTTATTTATTTTATTTTGTTTTTTTTTTAGTGTGGGGTGAGGTATGTGTGAGGTGTGAGTGTATGCGTGTGAGGTTTGATTGTGCGTGTGTGGTTTTTAAAGTGCGTTTGTGGTATGATTGTGCGTGAGAGGATGTGTGTGTGTGTACATGTGCTGTGTGTTTTGGTTGGTGTGTGTGATATACAATCACTGTGCTTGCGCCCATTATTTATGCTAGGTGTGTGCGTATATGAAGGTTATGTCAGATAGTGTATTTAATTTGTGTATTCTAAACGTGCATGTGTGTGAGGAGGAGTCGGGTGCGTCTCTCTTAGGTATGTGTGATCTTTCATGTAGGTGTGTATGCTGTAGTGTATGAATGTGTAATGCTTTGTGTATCAATATTGTGTAATTATGGGCGTGGGCAAGTGTCTGAAATGTGAAATGTGTCCAGGTATTAGGTCAGGTTTTTATGGTAGTTTTTTAGCGGATTACAGTACTCTTTAGTATTATTATTATTGGTTTTAATTTTAATTTTATTTGCTGTGGCTTCTAATGTTACGAAATTTAGTTAATAAAAGTGTATCTTTGTAATTTTGTAATTTAAGTAATAATTGTTATGAAACATAAGTTTATTTATATACGTTTTTATTTTTTATTTGTTTACATAATAGTAACATTTTAATTTTATTTTACGTCTGGCTGGTAGTTGGTTCAATCCCAGCTTCATATGCTAAAGGTTCTCAGTTCGATCCCAATCAGAGTCATAATACATTTTGAGAAGGATCAGCTGATAACCACCGGCTGTTCATTTGTCATTGGGCTATTAATTAATGACACTTTCTAAGGAATAGTCGGCCTTAGTTTGTAACAATGACTACATTCGCTCATCTACACTCATCACACTCATTCGAAATCCATATTCGCCCATATCTTGACGATCGGCGTATTATGAATAAATAAAAATAAATAAATAAATATTTCCACCGTTTATATGTTCTGTATATTGTAATAGATGTTTTTGGGAATAAAAATGCTTATCTATCTATCTATCTATCAATAACAGTCACGTTTTAGAGTGTCACCATCAATCAATGGGCCTTCCATTTGATGACCGACTTCGCTGCAGTCCGAGATGTCCTTACGGCACTTTAAGGTTTCCTCTTGCTTGGCTTAGTAGCTTGGCTATGTCTTGGGTACCTTCCACTATTGAGTACTGTGTACTTTTTGGATGTTCTACCCGTTACAAAACATCCTCAATCCCTGGATGAATTTGGAGGATGACTGATGATATGTCTACCTTCCCCACTGGAGTCTCTGGAGCCACACTCCACATCTGTGATTTTAAGGCACATACCTGACTTTCTAATATGCTAATGGATTTTGTGTACATGTTGATTTTAAATCGGTGCCCAAAGAAGTAGATCAGGTGAGTGACTTAAAACCACAGATTTACGTTTAAACAACTACGATAAATTACACTGCTCCTATTGTATTTGTATACACTCTAACCCCCCCTCCCCTTAGTTACGAGACAACAACTTCTTACATAAATTGACTAAAAGGTACATAGATTTTTACATAGTTTAATAACTGCGTTAGCGACACACGTGGTTCCAAGGATTGGCACAAATGTTTTTATTTAACTACCGAAAGGAAGAAAGGGAGAACTTACTTAGCGCGCAATACATCCTGTACAACATTTATGTGTCATTAACAATAATCGTCCAGTAGAAAGGATATGTGATGACTCTGTGACCGGAAGGAAGGCTGCACGCAGGATATGAAAGCATAGCCACAGTTGGGCCATAGAGTATTGCACGCCGGGCGGGTAGTCACCGACGTCCTCGGGAAAGTAGCAAGGGTGACCTGAGCACGGTAGCAGAGCGAAATCTTGGTACTTTCATAGAAGAGACCGCGGGTATAGAAAGCCGGGTGAGATGGACAGGAGAAAGTCAAGGACGGGATGTCTCGACTATTGTGGGAGACCTTTGGGCCTGGGAGCAAAGGCCAGCGGAGGCTGGCTCTGCCATTTGATTCTTCTTTAGTCATCGGCTTATGTAATTTCTTCACATACCTCGGGAGAAATACGATAGTTACATATAATTTAACAAATGTTGCTTAGACGAGATTTCTCTTAAAACCTGTCTGTTTTATTGGCTTGCTATATATGCAGCGAATGTTTTCGTGTGCAAAAAGAAATAAATGGTTCCAAAGAATTGGCACAAATTTTTCCCATACTAAACACTAAAAATCAAACTGAAAATTACCAGTTAGATTCCTAAATATGTTTTTTTTGCCAAAACTTAAAAACTAGTCAAGTTAGAGAGATGGGATTTTTACTAAAATATTTTAAATTAAAAGTTACATCTTTCCTGAAAATGTTATCAAAATCCTAAGAGCAATTTTTGAGAAAACTCCATTTTTGTATGTTTTTGCCATAAAAATAAAAAACTAAAATTTAAAAAAAGTGAAAAAATAGTCTGAAGAAATTGGTAAATACACCTAAATACCAAATTTAATAAAATTTATCCATCCGTTTGGTCTCCAGCGAATTGCAAATACACACATACAGGCATCAAATCATTTTTAGAGAACCCCAATTTTTGGGTTCAGGGGACCCTAAATGGATTTTTAAACCAACTTGTAAAAACATTTTTTGGACGATATCAGTACTTTATCTATGCTAACACATATGGGAGAAAGTAAAAATGCAAAAATAAACAACGGAACAGTAATCTCGTAAAAATACGATTTTAAGCATAAATCTACATCGATAAAGAGTTTAAAGAGTTTTTAAAATTACCAATATACTTTTTGATTAGAAAAAAAAAAAAAATAATAAAATGTTCAGTAGTCACCCTCGGCTCATTTTACATCGAAAAAACTTATGTAAAATCGAAAATTATGTCATGTATGTTTGCACTGTACATACAGCCTGAATCTGTAATTTGTTACCTATGTAGAGACCAACAACGCATTTTACATTCTATCCTCATTTATTATGATGAAGATTCGCTTTTAATTTCATTTTCTTGGTTCGGCCATCAATATCGATCTGTTATACGAGTACCAGAGCTATATTTGACGTTGTAGTGTGAGTTTATATTCTTACATGTGAGACGCCGACACAACGTTGTGCGTATTTTAAGGCGAATATGAATGGTTTTTTTTTTTTTGAGTGTAGGATGAGTGTGGATGAGTGTAGTCTGGTTACTAACTGAGTTCAACTGTTCCTCAGAAAGGGCAATTTATTAATAGCCCAACAGCCAGGGCAACTAAGGGACCTACAGCTTTACATGGAATCCGAACCACGTAGTGCTGGTCTGATTTTCAGCTAATTGACAAGCCTGATACTCAGAAACAGTTCTATCACTAATATATAGGGTTATATCACTAACAGTTTCTAGTTATATTTAGTATGTGAGGTCTGTTACACATCCAGCTATATGATCACAACAACCCATGCTTCAGAGAACATATGTTTTTGAACAACTTCCAACCCTTTCTGGGGTTGGGATATTTATATAAACGAAATATTTAAGAATTTCGTTTTTTAATAAAGTTTTAATGTAATTTGAAGGTTTGGACACATTCGTATGTAATTGAAAAACATAACACATACAATCGTACATGTTTACTATATTTTACGTTGTTAGCAAGCATGGTTTAGAAGAACAAATTTCACAACTATACACAGGTTTGTGTATAAAAATGATAAACAAATCTGTGTATAGTTTTGTAAGTTATCCACGCACCAACCCACACAACTACCTGTCTATGGTGTTACCCACCCGTACTACCGTACGTGAACTTGTGGTTTTACCCATACAGATACATGTAATAAGTGTGTAGTTTTGTACAGTTATCCACGCACCAACCCACACAACTACCTGTCTATGGTGTTACCCACCCGTACTACCGTACGTGAACTTGTGGTTTTACCCATACAGATACATGTAATAAGTGTGTAGTTTTGTACAGTTATCCACGCACCAACCCACACAACTACCTGTCTATGCTGTTACCCACCCGTACTACCGTACGTGAACTTGTGGTTTTACCCATTCTGTTTTGTATACATGTATTACATGTATACAGATACATGTAATAAGTGTGTAGTTTTGTACAGTTATCCACGCATCAACCCACACAACTACATGTCTATGGTGTTACCCACCCGTACTACCGTACGTGAACTTGTGGTTTTACCCATACAGATACATGTAATAAGTGTGTAGTTTTGTACAGTTATCCACGCACCAACCCACACAACTACATGTCTATGGTGTTACCCACCCGTACTACCGTACGTGAACTTGTGGTTTTACCCATACAGATACATGTAATAAGTGTGTAGTTTTGTACAGTTGTCCACGCACCAACTCACACAACTACATGTCTATGGTGTTACCCACCCGTACTACCGTACGTGAACTTGTGGTTTTACCCATACAGATACATGTAATAAGTGTGTAGTTTTGTACAGTTATCCACGCACCAACCCACACAACTACCTGTCTATGGTGTTACCCACCCGTACTACCGTACGTGAACTTGTGGTTTTACCCATACAGATACATGTAATAAGTGTGTAGTTTTGTACAGCTATCCACGCACCAACCCACACAACTACCTGTCTATGCTGTTACCCACCCGTACTACCGTACGTGAACTTGTGGTTTTACCCATTCTGTTTTGTATACATGTATTACATGTATACAGATACATGTAATAAGTGTGTAGTTTTGTACAGTTATCCACGCATCAACCCACACAACTACATGTCTATGGTGTTACCCACCCGTACTACCGTACGTGAACTTGTGGTTTTACCCATTCTGTTTTGTATACATGTAATACATGGATACAGATACATGTAATAAGTGTGTAGTTTTGTACAGTTGTCCACGCACCAACTCACATAACTACATGTCTATGGTGTTATCCACCCGTACTAACGTACGTGAACTTGTGGTTTTACCCATAGAGGTACATATAATAAGTGTGTAGTTTTGTACAGTTATCCACGCACCAACCCACACAACTACATGTCTATGGTGTTACCCACCCGTACTACCGTACGTGAACTTGTGGTTTTACCCATACAGATACATGTAATAAGTGTATAATTTTGACACTCAAAAATGCATTATAGCCCTTCATATTTTACTGAGTTAAAGGACAGATATTCTTCAAGAAATAACAATGTTTTAACTGGTAGAATGTCAATGACTTCTTGCTTTGCGACAAGCTGTGCGAAAACAGTTGTGTATGTACTTAAGATTATTTATAAGGGTCCTTGGGAATGAACACTTATATTATTTAAGTACAAAGTACATTAAGACAGACAGTATCAGTAGTTAGAGATTATGTAAACTGTATAATGTAAAATATTACATATTGTAACACATTACAGTGTATTACAGTTACACACAGGTAATAGTTTGTATAAGAGGTGAAGTATTGTTGTCAATTTTGCTAATACGATATATCAAAATACGCAGTAAAACACTACCATAATCATACAACTTTTTGCAAGGTAAAAAACAAATTCAATGCACCAATGAGCTAAACAAATACTTAAATAAATCTTGTAAACAATACTAGCCAATTGAAATCATGTTAACGTCCTTATTACGTTCCAAAATCATATGGAATGGTGAACAACGATTGGTTGCCTGGAAATTTTACAGGGATTGATTGGAAAGGAACCCTAAAGTATGTCAAAGGAACATAAGTCAAAGGTAATTGAAATTAAGCTGGTAAATTGTTTCCCAAGATAATGGAAAGTCCAGGCCAAAAGTACAAAAGCAGAGCATAGCTAGGAGCGTGACTCTGGACATTATTGTGGGCAAAAATTGAACTGGTTTGACAGGGGTGAGAATTTGGATGTGGCTGCTCATACCCTTAATGGGGTGTGAATTGCGATTGGTTTTTGCGTGCCCGTATTGTTGTCCTCTAAGTAAACGATCTATGACATTTTGAACCATTAATTTTATTCACCCATATCTTGACGGTTGGCGTTTTAAAAGAGAGAGAGAGAAAAAACAAATTTGTTTGAAATTACCAACTACGCTATTCTGTGGCACTGCCTGACTAACTATTGTAACTAGCAAATAACATAACCATATTTAAAAATTAGTGTTATCCTGATTAAAATCGTGTAACGTTTAACTCTGCCAATAAGTCAACTACAATTATAAATAAAAAATGAGGGTTAAATTTTTTCTATCGAAAGAAAAAAAATAAAACATATACTTTTAAGTTTCGTATTATTTTTTTAACCAAAACTTCAAATTGCCGCTGGATTCCAGTCGGTAATTGTTGAATTAAGGTAACAAGGGAAAAGCGTCATGCAGTGGTCTGAGCATGGACGTATTTATCGCCAAATTAGGCCCCCCCATTAGTCTTACTTGTTGGCCAGAGCGGCACTTAGCTGTCGTAATAGGCTTTAATTGCGTGTGGGTGGGTGACAGCAGACCTTTCTCCAACCGGCCTTGACGTAAGTGACCAGGTGATCTCTACCTCTCCTGCTCTGTATGTCACTCAACAGAAGTAAGGATGATTTCACGCGGAGACAATGAAAGGCTTCGGTAAGGAGAGTTCAGGAATATGTCAAGGATGTTTCGTGCTTCGGGTTGCTTCATGTGTGACATTACGGTGTACAGGTGGGAAAATGATAATCACCAGTCGTGACCCACGACTTCCCCTCTTAAGGTCTGTCGATGATGGCTGACCAAATTGAGGGAGAAAAGTTGATTTCAGGAAGGGCTGTGAGTATATCAATGTTTGGAAATATAATCTAATGAATTCCATTTCATGAAGACAGTACAAATCAAATCAAATATCTTTATTGTTGTTGACAATATAATTGCATAACAAACGTCATTACATTAGACTGAAATAAATGAGCTTATGAATACATTTAATAATTAAAAACAATTGGTTATCAAACTACATATTGTCATTAAAATATTTCACTAGACTGTAGTATTCTTTTTCAATAAGAAGTGCCTTGAGATTCTTTTTAAATTTGGGTAAATTAGGTTCTCCTTTTAATCCTGTTGGCAATTTATTAAATAATTTTATGCACGAATAGTAAACCTGTTTTTCAAAATGAGAAGATGAATGGCCAGGAAAAGCTAACGAGCATGACTGTGTACTCCTAAGCATATGGTTGGTTGGTGAGGGCAAAGGAAAAAAGTTTATATTTTTCTTTAAAAATATTAATGATTCATATATATATATATATATATATATATATATATATATATATATATATATATATATATATATATATATATATATATAAATGCTATAAAAAGTTAAGAGATCGTTCGCTTGAAAGATGCCTCTGCAAGTTGATGAACTTCCCACCCCCAGAATGATTCTTATTGCTTTCTTCTGAATTAAAAACAATTTTTTTGTGTGAGAGCTTTCAAAACCCCAAATTGGAATACCGTAGGATAGGTGAGGTATGAAACACCCATGGTAAGCAAGCAGCAGCATTCTACTATTGGAATAAAAAGATAGTCTGCGAAGGAGGAATAGACAACTATTTAATGTTTTTGATACTTTCATAATATGCTCCTGGAATTTAAGTTTAGCATCGAAAACTATTCCCAGAAAATTAGTACTAGCAATGGATTCAATGAAAGTGTCTCCTAAGAGTAAATAGTTGATATTTTGAGCAACAGAACTAGATTTGGAAAAATTAATTATCTTTGTCTTGTCTTCATTAAAAAACTAAAGGTTGTCGACCATCCACTGAACAAGAGAATTTCCTTTTGTGAACGCGTCGACCTGTAGTTGATCTAAAGATTTATTTGCTACAGTGATGGAGGTATCATCAGCAAATAGACGCAGGTTTGTGGACGATTATTTGTCCACAAATAATACATTGTATAATATTAAGTTAGGCAGAGGAAATAATGCTATTTATAATACATAAATATACATCTATATACACAAGCAAATTCTACATAGGCAGAATAACACAAAAATTACGAACACAGGAAAAGAGGAGGAACGAGTTAAAAAAGGATAAACGAAAGAGAGAAGTATTTAGTTTTAAATACCTAGTACGTATGATTGTAAGAGACATGAGTTCAAAATAAATAAAAGTAAGAATTGCTATAGCAAGAAAGATTTAATATTAATATTAATTTACATTGTAAACCGTTGGATAAGAAGCTTAGGAAAACATTTATGAAATGTTTTATTTTGTGTGTTTTATTATATCGAGTGAAAACATGGACTCTAAGAAAAGAAGACGATAAGATATTGGAAGCAATGGAGGAGTGAATTAGGAGAAGGATAGAAAAAGTAGGTTGGGAAGATAGAGTACGAAATGAAGAAGTGCGGAAGAGTGTGGGTGAAGAGAAGGAAATACTGAAAAATGTAAGAAGAAAAACTGAATTGGTTAGGATATGAGAACAGCTTTAGAAGGAAAAGTAAGAAGAAAGAGAGAGTTTGAAGAAGAATATATCAGATGGTGAACGTGTAAGGATCGGAGTTGTATGGAACAACAAAAAGGCTTGCTCACGACAGAGAGGTTTGGCGAAAGGCTGCAGCAGGACCTGCTTGTGAGCACACCTTGATGGTGATATAGAAAGACATTCATCGGCTCGGAAGAAGATAAATCTGTATTTTATCTTCGCATCACCATACTTTTGGGCTCAGGTAGTTTCACTAACACTCACTCCTCACACGTAAGTACAAGGGAACTATGTCCACAAATGAAGTTTAAAAGTCAAATCACTACACCATGAAATTGATTGAACCGTTACAACATATCCACCCATTTAATGCTAACATAGATTTTTACGTCTAAACCACCCACGAAACGAACACTGTTGATTTAAATGAAATGCAAAATAGCAATATACCAGAAAAACGAAAAAGCGTCTATTTACTTTAGATTAAATATGCTCAAATACTACAATTATTTTGTTAATATTTGAAGTACAACGAGGCTTAAAAACAATTAGAATAAGTTTTAAAAAGAGGTCAATTAAAAAAAATCAGTTGTCTTTTTGAGAAGATAATGAATCCCGTGCGTCTTTAATTCCGAAACTGCACAAACCACTAAAGAGTCGGTCCGGGGTGTGACGAATTGTTCTGTGCCACTTTGCCCCATTTGAGCGTGCTTAATGAAACGTATTAGCCGCGAAATTCGGCCATTCCAGTTTCGTTTCCCGCCGCAGCGCCGTTCACCGACTTGTCAGTGTGGCAACCACCTTGGTGGGCGTGCCTTGTAACTGAGAAGTGAAGCAACTGGCAATTTAATTCACGGCCTATGTTTTATGATGTGAGACTCGCGTGACGAGGAGAAACCAATCCCTACCAGCTCGGAGAGTGTTGCCATCTGGGTTACCGTAAACAGAGAAGCGAGATCATTACATATTACTTTGTTTCTTAAGTACATGAAACATTTAAATATAATATCGATAACATAACTATTTATTGGAATTTCATCTTTATATTTTTAATAAGAATAATGTTACAGTATTAACAACAGCTTTATTAATGAAATTCAGGATTAGATCGTGTGGTAAACAGAACGAAATTCTTAGAGCAATATAAATGCTAGGTTTTCGGGACGGCTAGTAGCGAAGTGTCTGAGAGCATAGATTGGCCCAACTATCTACAAATCCTAGTTAAAATAGTTTATACTAACTCATTATGATACATTACTTTCTTTCTTTTGTTTTGACTGCATCCTTCAGTTTCTTAGCTCACTCCCAGCTCAAATAAATGCACTTGAATGCGATGTCTTTATTAATTTCTAATAGGCCTATATATTCGAGTTGTGATCTTTACATGGCTTTGACAATGTTTTATCCATAATTTAGTAACTTAATTAGGCATATACATATAATAATGCATCATTATGCAATAGCTATTTGCCCGTATTTTTGGAGGGAATCAATATATCAATAACTCAATGCTTATAGTGATGTTATAATACGAATGTTCTATACAATTGAATTTTTAATCTCAGTAAAAATGAAGTTGAACTGACAACAATCTGTATAATTTGATTCTATTTTGGTTTTATTCCCTTTCATAAGGCTAAGGTTACTGTTGCATAATGCATTTTTCATCAAATTCATTTTAATTTCTAAATATTTCAAGACCTATATTCTTGTTACTACATGAAGTGGGTCACTTTAGATACTAAACATACAGACTAACTGTTGTCATCACAGTTTGTTTCCAATTCCTATAAAAAAAAAACATAATATTCGTTGGTCGCAAATTTGTAAAGCAAAGCCAAGTTAAATTTTTGTTTGAAACCAAAATAAATTTACTTAGACTATATAAAATCACAATACCACATTTCACTCAGTAAGGATTATCTGTTTCCCATGACAGCATTTCATCACATTTAAATGAACTAAACACAACAACAAGTTTAAAAGACATTTATAGATAAAACATTAAACTATTACATCTACAACAATATTATATCTATAAATCTCAGACATTACTTATTATTATGCCTAAATGCATACAGACAAAATTGTATCCTGTTGCCAACAGAAATGCTCGTTGTTGTGGTGTGGGGTGAAACTTAATACGGCCAAAACAGAACGCAGGTTCTTTTTGTCGTCTTGCAACAACCCAAGGACGAGTTTAAAGTTGGAGTAAGACGTTGATATTCTAAAACTTAATCTAAGTGGATAAGTAGGAAAGACATGAGTGACACATTCCAGAGCCATTACGGTGGACACTGAGGGCTCAGGTGGTGGGTCAAGTGCACAATTACGGTGAGGAGATTGGGGAATCCTTTTGGGGATTACATGTAGGAGCTCAATATTGATGTACCGAGACCATAATGTGCGCTTCAGCACCCTCCAGTCCACGGACAGAAGGTATATGAGCAAGTAACACGGAACGATAGTTAGAAAACATCACAATTAAATAATTGAAAACAACTAACTGAAGGAGCACTGACGAACAACTCGCCCAAGGACTTAGGATGCGCTTTCTTAATTCCATCTGAAAGTGCACGCACACTAGTGACTTCCTGTTACGTAACATTCGTGATAGATATGTGTACCTACCTACGTGTCTTATTAAAGAAAAGGATGGTTCCTTTTCTTTAATAATGCAGCCTGCAGGAGTAGAACATCAACAGGTGTAAAACCACGAAAGCATGACAGTCTGTAGACAATTAATTTTAATGCTGAGTTTAGCCACGTCAGCGAGCTAGAGTGAGAAAGCTGGATAATAGATACAGAGAGACTCTTAGCCTCAGACCCACAACCGTATCGAGATGGTATCATAAAGTGCAAGCAAATCCGTACGTCGTGGTTCCGCTCGATTTCCATTCAATCCAGCCGAGGAAGGTTGTGTTATCATCAACGATCTCTGTAGAAATTGTATTAACTCTATTCATTTATGATACGAGATTCCTATACAGTCCAATTAATTAAATCGTTGTATTTGAATTCCCAAGTATGAAAACTAACGCTTTTAAAAACAAAATTGTTAAGTGTGGCAATTAAAAAAGAACTGTTCTCTTCAAATCTTCATCCAATTTGAATTCCCAAGTATGAAAACTCTTTTAAAAACAAAATTGTTAAGTGTGGCAATTAAAAAAGAACTGTTCTCTTCAAATCTTCATCCAATATAAAATATAGTAGGTGCAGACTGAAATTAAAAACAATGGTATTGTATGTATGGTGAGAAGTAAGTTAAGTGTAGACTTACAATATGACAATAACTTTATTTTGATAGAATTTTATCTATCTTTACCATTTTACGTGTCATTTTTATGGACCCTCAAATGATCTCAAGAAACTGTTATAATGCTTGATGTGAAAAATTAATGTGACACATCACAACATATGTGAAGTATTATTGCACATCATCACATAATGAGTTATTGTAGGCTTCATTTACTCAATTGGATGCACAGCAGTAAATACGATACCGAAAAAAAAGACGGTAGGTATCACTTGTAGTTCCCATGACGTTACATGGGCTAAATGATAGCTGGGTGGAACAAAAATAACAAATAAACACAAAAATACTGTTATAACTCCCAATGTCGCAATACGCAATACTAGTTGATTAGTGACAAGTACCTTGCTTACTATTTAGCAGAAATCTTCTATGGGAGTGGTAGATTTAATTACTAGATTTTAATATAATAATAAACCAGCTGATTTCAACCTTGTGACGTCACAGTCTACTGCACAGTCTGGTCGTGATACATACCGTGTGTTATACTTATCGTGAGGATAAGTCATTTGTTTTGTATAAAGTATCTTTCAAAGATTTGGTTTACATTTGGAAAATATCATACACTACAAAACATAATGCTCCATCTGTAATGTTTGTACGCTAACACAATTATTATGAAAATATTGAGCTTTGAAAGACAATTCAACTTAACAAAATCGTAGATTTGTAACACTTTTCCAATGATCAACCAAGTGGATAGCCTCGTCTCTAAAATGTTATACTTTACACACCGAAATAATATACGCTGTCAAGTAGCTACAAAAGTTAGTCAACTTATAGTTCCTCTCCAAAATCTTCCTTCACTTGCTTCCAGCAGGATGCGGACTCCAGTTTGGAGCTACTGCATACCTCTCTAATGGCACCCGCTCCAGGCGGAACCTCATCAACTAATTGCTCCTTCTCTACCCTATCTAAACCCCAAATTAAATACATTTTACTCCCTGATTTGTTGCCGTTACGACCGCCTAATAGCGACTGGGACCGAAGCATGCCACTGACATTAACAATTACAGGGGTTTCAGGCCAGAAGCTGTAAACCTCTGTTGGAGTTTTACTACTGTCATTTACATCTGTGTTTTGAGTGCAACTCTCGTCCGACTGTTGTGTTCTTCACTGACCGTCCGTACATGTTGTATTTATGAGTTGTACAGAGAGAAATCAATATTGTTTCACGAGTAAAGAATATTCTAGAGCTTTTGTGGAACACTCTTGAGAATCCCTTTGGTCTGTATTGATTTAACGAAAATTATTTCTACCCAACCTATCTTGTAAAATTAATATCGCAATAAACTTGTGTTCTTTAATGTTTCAATTCTTTTTAAATTATACCCACACATAGTAAAATAGTTAAGAAAATAATGCTGTAACTCAAGAATAGATTCATGTAGAACTACGCTATTGAGACAGTATAATACATAATACAACATAATACAAAATAATTTTGATTTGTGTGGTTATTTTGGTTATTATTTCCCTTGAGTTATAAGAAAAGATCGTCAGTGGCTCCAAAGGATGGACTATGCCATTATGAATAAAGTTTCTATAAGTATAATTTCTGACGAATTTCTTCTATATATTTTCTCTTTTAATTTTTTTGACGATAATGTCCAGATGCTGATAATTTTTCAAATGCTGTGCCTATTTACGGATAGTAATTTACAAATGTTAAATCGATTCATCACTAAGAAGCCGAACGTAGAGATATGGACAAATGTAAGGGGTAAATGAGTGAAGATGAACGAGTAGTAGTCTTTGTTACTATCTAAGGTCGTCTGTTCCTCAGAAAGAGGTACTGTACTTATGGTCGCGCATTAGGCGCACGAAAGAGCTCCTTAGGTGCGCGAAGGCCTCGAAGGGCCCTTAAAATGTTCCTGAAGTGCGCGAAACCCAAGCCAGGAAGAGGTTAGTTGTCGGCCCTAGGAATCTCCGTGTTTACGTGTCATCAGCACCCGTCTACATACAAACGTTGGGTCAAAATAATTACGTCATTTTCTAATACGGAACATACAATTATCCGCCAACAAATAAATAATAGTGTAACAAGGAAGGCAGTTAACACCATAGACGAGCGTCCTGCCAAGCTTAATCATAAAGAAATAGGTGATTACAAAACTGCAGTTTAGACACTCACTCGCAAAAAGCTTATATCAAACTCAATATCACGGGAAAGGACCCTCGCTCTTCGGAAGTTGCCGAAATCATCGTAAGAGGTCAGCACAATATAATTATTGAAACTATTATGTTTTTGTGCATTCAGAACTGAAATGGCATTGATAATGAACGAGCCTTGATTGAGTTTATGAATAACCTTTTTACTTGTATAAATGGCGGGAAGTGTGTTAGTGGGTTTTTCTTGGTACAAAGAAAGTCCTCACAGAAGTAACCGTACTTCAGTTACTAACTCACATCATAGTAAACACATCACAGTTACTAACTCACATCATAGTAAACACATCACAGTTACTAACTCACATCATAGTAAACACATCACAGTTACTAACTCACATCATAGTAAACACATCACTGTTACTAACTCACATCATAGTAAACACATCACAGTTTCTAACTCACATCATAGTAAACACACCACAGTTACTAACTCACATCATAGTAAACGCCGGCATTCATTTCATTTATATATATTTAAATTCGTTAAATACAGTCCGTCATATTATACAGTCTGTCAGTCCACGAATCAAATACTTTTCAATAAACAGTTATTCATACTTGCGTGTTTCATTCAACTAATTTAGTGCCTTGAATTGTCTTAATCGTGTCGACGTGTGCACGTACAGATCTAATACAGTTTTTGTTCCAAAACCAAACTTGACGTTCTACACTAAGACATTACATTTTATTTCACCGAGAATATAAAGGCCTAACAGACTTCCCGAAGAAATTAAAAAGTATACTAGTAACAAATTTTTTTCCACTATTGTAACAAATTATTATTTCTTAAAAAAGTAACAAAGTGGTTGAGATTGTTGCAGTACATTTTTTATTAATCACACAGGTCATGTTTATCCTACTTTTGTTTTATAATACCATTTATTTATTAAATATTATCTTTTATGTATAAAATTTTTACTGATTATATTCTTATAGCTCGCATTAATCTATTGTAAAATTTGCATAACTGGGCTTATTTTGACGATAAATGCTTATATCTACGCTTTCGATTTTTTTATACATTATAATCACTTATAGATCTAAGTTCACACCTCTACTAAAATTAGATCTTGAAAGGGAGAATCTACCAAAAAATACGGTAATTTTCATACACCATTATATAGACCTAAGGATAGTAGAATAGGGAATTCGTAATGAATAGACACTTTAACGGCTTGGGCGGTTATAAAATCTTACATGCACATCACTTCTAAGAATAATAATAACAAAGGCAACCCACTCTCTTCGCACACTTCGCACTTCAGGAACGTTTCTGGTGTTTACCTGAGGCTTCGCGCACCTCAGGATACCTCGGCTACTTGACTCAGGTCAATTCGCGCACCTAATGCCCACCCGTATTTATTAATAGCCCAATAGCCAGGGCAGCTAAGGGAGATTTCCAATTGCACCGGGGTCAGGGATCGGCCCCAAACTGATGTGTCCAGTTGCACCGGAGCCCCTTTTGGGGGGTGTTCCAATTGCACCAGAGGCCCTTGTTTATGACATGAGCCGGGAAAGTCCAACCAGGCCGGATTCCTAGTACAGTAACCCCAAGCTGACCATGCCAAATTCCACACCCTTTGTTATGACATGAGTCATGAGTCGGTTAGGTTAGGTTAGGTTAGGTTAGGTTAGGTTAGGTTAGGTTAGGTTAGGTTAGGTTAGGTTAGGTTAGGTTAGGTTAGGTTAGATGTTAGTGTTGCCACGGATAAACACAAAATTAAACATTAAATACATAGTTACCATATTTATTAGTTAGAACCTGCTATGGTCTACCATTAGTATGTGCCACGAAACATCGGCAGGTGTTTGATAGAATATTCCATTGCGAAATTGTTAAACACTTATAAACTATGTTTGAAGAAATGTAGTGGGGTGGGGAAGGAAGGGGCCTTCCAATTGCACCGGCTCCGGCGGTCGAAGGAATTTGCAGCGGGGATAAGTGAGGTGGGTAGATTTTGACCACCGGTGCATCTGGACACTTTTCGGATGGAGGAATGTTTTGACCCGTGGAAATTCCTTTGACCGCCGGTGCAACTGGATATCAGCCGGCAGCTAAAGGACCTGCAGCTTTACGTGGAATCGGAACCACGTAGTTTGATTTTCTGCTAACTGACAAGCCTGACGCTCAGTTCTCTTCCCTACACAACATCTGAACTTGTACAAAAATACTATCTGAGATATCTCGAAGGCTTGCTCCACGATACAAAATTATCATCTGTAATTTTCTGGACGTAAACCATTATGTAATTTCTTTCAGTACAGTATGTGGGTGCTATTTAAGTTCCGCATTGTTGTGTTGTGTTTCGACAGATGGCGCCGGGTGGGCGCGTGGCTTACAACAGAGCAGCGACTCCTGACCCCTGGACCTCTTAGCAGCTTAGCTCAACAGGAAGGAAACTTTGATATGAGATCTAACTTGGCAATGGAGCCGAGAAAACAATCAAAATCAGAGTGAATTATTTGCAGTTTTTTATATATAATTAATCAATTAATCTATATTTCCAAAGAAGTATTTTTTGAACAAAAGCAAGAAGAACACTTGAAACAGTGATCGCTTTGTGTTTCACATGTTATGAGATTGAAATGTTCATCAACATTTTATAGAAGTAATATTTAAACGTATTCCCATTTGAACGTACGTTTAATCTTTCCCATGGCTCCATCTGTGAGGTAAGAAGCATTAGGCCAACTTATATACTAGCTATGCTTTCAAGCAGCAATGCCAAAGTCTGCCATATTTTATCAAATTATGATAATATTTAAACTACTTGTTCACAGCTTGGTTTATGATGTATGTGTTTTATTTACCCCTGGGCGTTTCTTATTCCCTCCCGACACAGTAGTGCTTCCACCCCGTGTAGGTGGTCACGTACTGTTATATAAATATGAGAAACTTGTTTGATACATTTATTTTTATACTGTAATTTTAACTGCCATAAACATCAACTGTGTGTAGAGTTAGAACTAATGGTGCACTTAAATTTTATTACTTTGGAATGTTTGGTATAGTATTTTTATCAATTTAAATTTGCTGGAATAATAATATTGGATGATGTAATCGCCTTATGTGTCAGAAAACACTTAAGAGTCTTTCGACAACATTTCTGATCCACAGACATAGTTTTAAATTATGTTTAGTAAGAAGGTTTTACGTAAGAACAAACTGAACATTATCTGATTTCAGAACATCTCCGTATGTTTATCCTGAGCAAATAGGCAAACATTTAAATAGAAAGTCCAGTTATTTGCCTTTGCCACATTGGGAACCATTTTCAGACCGCATTTTAAGAGGCCGACAGTCAGCCCGGATGGTCAGCCCAGACAGCGAGTCAAGATAGTCAGCCTGGAAATTGAGCCCCGAAGTCAGCCCGGACAGCGAGCCCGGACAGTCAGCCCGGACAACTAGCCTGGACAGCGAGCCCGGTCAGTCAGCCCGGGCAGCGAGCCCGGACAGTCAGCGCGGACAACGAGCCCTGGTAGCGAGCCCAGACAATCAGCCCGGACAGCGAGCCCGGACAATCAGCCCGGACAGCGAGCTCCAACAGTCAGCCCGGACAGCGAGTCCCGACAGTCAGCCAGGACAGCGAGCCAAAATTAATTGGTTGAAGTACTTTACTCTCGTCAAGCATCTATCAAGCCACATTTAGTGACTCCAGCCCACTCAGACGATATCGTAGATTGATGCATGGCACTAGAAGTCACTCAGATACAACATTCTGTAGATCACACTCATATGAACTCTATGTGATGCCTACATAGCTGATTATTTGGGTGATCAAGGCGTAGGCCTACCTTACACCATTCTAGAGTCTGCAGAGGCAGTCGCCGTAATGGATTTATTTCCATGAAGAGCGATGTTACAGCAACTATTAAATGTAGAACACAGCTGTGACTTAACGCTTCGTCGAAATATTATAATTCTTAGATAGTTTGAAACAGCGTAAAAGCTACTAAAGAATCTATAAAACATTTTTGTTGTTTGATTTGTAAAAATCATAAACTAATAAACCAAAATTTAATTTTTTTATTTAATCAGAAATCAACAATTTTATCAAATAAAATGTAGATTCTCTTGTAACTTTTATGCTCTTTCAAACGATGTAAAAACTATAATTTTCTGACAAATCAATAAGTCACAGTGCGGAATGTTCCGCATTGAACATTCTTCTGCATTGGAATATATCCAGTGTGACAACTACCTCTGCATACTCTTAAATCTCCATGATAAAGACAATGCAACACTTTTTCTTTATTAATAATCATTCAAGTGCAAAGCATATTTTCAAATATGAACTAACGAGTTCATGAATAATAGGCGTAGTTTTGACAGTTTATATTTTTAAATTTGGTTTTGCACGTTTAGAAAATATACATACTGTATTCACTACTACAAATAGAGGTAGTATTCTGGTTTTATGAACTTTGACGCATTTATCTGAAACGCAGCATTGAAGAGTTGGTTGGCTACTTGTATAAAGTATACAATATACTTTTTTTTATTTATATGATTTATGATTCTTGACTGGTAAAGTGGCATAAATCTGTCACTTTATAAATTGTAAAATATGTGAACTCTAGGCCTTTCGGCTAAGATCAAAGTGTAAAGTGTAGTGTACTTGATAGACAATGATCATCATACCGCAGTGGGATGTTTGGCGTAGATCGAACGGACGACACTGCTTAGGACCCTACCACCTATGTAAATTATGCAAGAAGGGGGATAATTTAGTCGTCTCTATAGGAACACACCCTATTGTTTTGCCACCCCCCCCCCCAGCGTAGAAGAAAAACCTGAGGACGACCATGGACTATTGGGTCTTGCCTCGATTTTTTCAATGACCACTCAGGGTTTTTTTTTAATTCCACCTCTTTAAAAAAGGATCAACAGAAATCGGAATTTTGAAAGTGATTGTGAAGACTCATATATACGAGTATGTACGCAATATATCATATGATGAAATATAAAACTCAAGCTTACTGGAGCACAATTCGACTCTTTTCTTGGATTACCACCTGTCTTCTTTTTCGATGTTCTATAGAGTTTGTGTGTCTTCTTTTGTTTATTCTGTGTGTCTTGATTTGTTTTACTTGGGTCGTTGGTCGAGCTCAGCCAGCTCCATTTATGTTTGTTGACCACCTCCTGGCCCTGTTGTTCTTCTGATCTTCACTCAGAGATTGCTTTTATGAACTTCCTAATGTTATTCGGTCTTTCAAGGATCGGGACCGTGGTATTTTAGTGGTAAAAGGGGATGGGAGTATTTTACATACATATTTTAGTTTTGTTTTCTTTTAAGGTTTTATTTTAAGAACGGGGTTCTCTTGGGTTTGTTGCAACTATGATAAATTTTCCAATCCGGAGCAGCCCTGCCCCGCCAACAGAATTCAGTGAAATTATTAAATTATTTTGTCTTGTCCCTTAAACATTTGGAATACATAAAAGTTTTATCTCTGAGGTCTCAATTAAATAGCTAAAATTTTAATTTTTTAACTATGTATGTTAACTTTTAGATATTTGTTTATATATTTTTTGTTATTGTCATTTCTTATATTTCTGATTTTGTTAGGGTTTATCGTTATTGTTTGTATAGCCCTAGGTTTTATGCTAATTGTTTATATTCTTTTACTGTTTATATGTTTAGTTGAAATTGTTGTTTAACATTTATATGTGCTTTTTGGTTAGCTTCTGAAAATGAGGGCTATTTACTTTTACGGTATATAAATTTACCATACTTGT
>JAQJVL010000445.1:645644-734809 GCA_035578905.1 Stictocephala bisonia
GCCTTTGGCTTTCTCAAAGGAACCATGTTCGATAGTCAGTTTGTAAGTGAAGCGTTCTCTTCGTGTCAAATATGATGGTACATTCGCTGCAGTGAGGGTATGAGCTCTGTCCATGACGAGTCTTCAATTGCCTTTGGCTTTCTCAAAGGAACCATGTTCGATAGTCAGTTTGTAAGTGAAGCGTTCTCTTCGTGTCAAATATGATGGTACATTCGCTGCAGAGAGGGTATGAGCTCTGTCCATGACGAGTCTTCAATTGCCTTTGGCTTTCTCAAAGGAACCATGTTCGATAGTCACTGAGTAAGGGGACCGTTCTCTTCGTGTCAAATATGATGGTACATTCGCTGCAGTGAGGGTACGAGCTCTGTCCATGACGTGTTCAATTGCTTTTGGCTTTCTCAAAGGAACCATGTTCGATAGTCAGTTTGTAATTGAACCGTTCTCTTCGTGTCAAATATGATGGTACATTCGCTGCAGAGAGGGTACGAGCTCTGTCCATGACGTGTTCAATTGCTTTTGGCTTTCTCAAAGGAACCATGTTCTAGAGTCAGTTTGTAATTGAACCGTTCTCTTCGTGTCAAATATGATGGTACATTCGCTGCAGAGAGGGTACGAGCTACTGTCTGTGAGCAGGAACGTTCAATCGACTTTGGCTTTCTCAAAGGAAACGTGTTCGATAGTCAGTGAGTAAGTGAGGCGTAGTCTTCATGTCAGGAGTAGGTCCTTCGGATCACGTTCCTCGTGACAGCCTCCGGCAACCTCCGGCCCACTTCTCCCACCATCAGGTCACTCGCACGCTATCCGTGTATAGTAGATTCTACATTTTAACAGCTTTCAAGATGTGTTAGCGTTCATTTATATTTGGAATTTTAGGGTAGGGCCTAATTATATCATACGTTTTACAATATTGGCGTATAGTACGTAGCCTATGCGCAGAAAGATAAAGAATTACTGAAACATTAATAGTCATTTGAGAGTATAGAAAGTACCACTAAAATTGTAAGCGATTTTAGTCAGTGACATTCAACTGAAGTCTGGAGTAATCAAAGTGTGTTTTGAGAGTATGGTCATTTTATTCAAAGCGACCTGAGGGGATATTCAGTGTATCTCCAGTTGATATCTGCGACATTCTAAAGTATATCCATCTCAAAGTATTGCCCCGAGAAAAACAGCACGGCCTAAAAGCCTTCCGTTTAATTCTTTGGGGTTTTATTCTAAACTCCTCCTAGTGTCATTTTTCGTTCGTTTGAGTTTTTCATGCATCCACCACATATGGGCGCTCATGACCCATCCTATCCCCCGACACTTAAAAGCTATAAATTGTCCGGAACTTTTGCCCCAGAAATTTATGGGGTAGTATAACCAACCCCCAACACTGAAATCAGATTATCAACAAAAACTACAGGAATATGTAACACCATGGTTTTAAACCATACATCTAGGGTTAAAATCTCATTGAGTTGCTTTAGTTTAACTTATAATGTTAGAATATATTTCACTAAACAAATATCACACGTAACCAAACAAAAACTTAGTAAGAAACGTGAAAAAAACTTACGGAAGTGAACTTAAATTGAAACTTAAACCAGTACATTCATAGTTTATTCTTTTAAATCACAGATACTTAGGTCCTACAAAAATATTATCATAGCATAGTAAAAAGTATTAACATAAATTTAAAAAAGTAAATATCATTAGCTTTTATTTGCACCAAAGATGAGTTTCAGGGCCTCTAAATGACAGGGCAGTTCCTTGTTTAAACAACTAATGCACCTCGACGCCAGAGGCATTAAAGGTATTTTCAGAACGGGTAATAGATCGACGCCTTGCAATAATGGTGTTTGGAGCGTTCACAAGAAAGTAAAATACCTTCATACATTTAATAATCATGCTATAAACAAGAAACAGCTGATCTTTTAAAGAACGTTTGTCAAAGAATAACTCGTCGAAGAACTAATATTTGAAGTGCGTTCCTTAATTGCGCAACTAATATTTTCTGAACGCAATACTTAAAATTAGACTAGGTTTATTGAATTGGTTGATGAATAAGCGTAGGCTCTTGAGCGATTCAGAGAACAGTCGTGTCCTGTCTTGTTTATGGCCCAGTGGACACAATCGTCATCAGCGCAATCCCGCCATAGAGCCGCGACGAAAGTTGCTCAAGACTGAAGAGACTGTGGAAGTTGTGTCCTTGAGAGGGCGTGGGAATCAGCTGTGTGATGTCATGTTCACAGCTGACTTTGTGACAATCAGTTGATCCTGGGTTCAGGGTTAGCCGTTCCTGATCTGAATCCGGTTACTTTTATAGTAAACCTTGAGTCATTTGAATTGTATGTGTGTAGTTAAACCAGATATCACTCTGTCATTTGATACAGTCAGTTGGCCGGCAATCAAGGAAAGAGCTATAAATAATTATAACAACTTCTTCAGTGATAGGAAGTTTACTTAGTAAAACAATACCAGTTGCATGACTATAAAAATCTGTGTTGTTGAAAATAAAATTGCGATATGTTTTTTAAATGGAAGTTACAATATTACTCATATGAACTTATAAATACTGTGCAAATATAAGAAAAAAAATTAACTGACATAGAATGGAATATACCTTCGTGACTGGCGATTCTTTTTCTCTCTCGATAAGTGGCCATAGCAATCATTTTATTCGCTGCTTTAAAATTGTTCCAGTTTTGATAAACCTGCCTAACTGGTTTTTACAGCCTCTTCAAAAGGAATTTTATTCATCTCCAGAAAGCTTCTGAATTTCGCAAACCCAATATTCTCCTGACGTTAAATTGTTCATATAAAATATCTTCAGTGCGTACCATTCATGTTTGTTGCCGCTGTAATGAAAAAAAGCACAAAACACGAAAACAACTAACAGCATTGTAAAAGAACTGCTGTCAAGGTGTTCAAGGGACGTGAAAGTGTCCAGCTCACTCTAATTGATTCTTTTGTCAGTTGTGTGACGTAATCTATGTGGCCCTGGACATTGTGTGTCCACACAGTGACCACCTTCCTCCCTTCCCCAACAGTGACCGTCAATTGTATACTTGGGTTTGTATAAAAACTGTGGTCGACCACAACAACGGAATCAGCGCACGGTCGAATGTTCACCTGAACGTGAGCTCCATTTTATTAATTCTCATTTTCCTTGTTATATTGTGCCTATTTACTGTAAAGTATAGTCTGAATTCCGTAATTATCACTTTAACAATGAGGTTCCTCAAGGATCAATTCTAGGGCCCATCATTTTCTTTAAAAATATGTACTAATTAGCGATTACGTATAAAAGTAGTTTATTAAGCAAAATGGATTAGATAAGGCTCCTGAATAGTATTTATATAAAATAAGGTTGAGTATTGTTAGCGTGTATCTGGAAAACGAGCCCAAAACGTTAAACTGGCAAAAATTATTTTACCTGTTTTGCTATGGCAGACAGTGAACCCGGGCTGACTGTCCACCTCTCACAGTTTGACGGAGAACAGTTCATAATGGTCCAGATGTCAGTTGCTCTAGGTCTATAAAACAACCTGCTGCAACAAGAAAGTCATTTGAGCGAGATGTCAGATGCCACCCAGGAATGATCACTGAGGCAAAATATGGACCACCATAATACGAAAACCAAAATAACCACATAGGTTAAACTAAAATTGCAATTTAACGAACAATTAAGAAATGCGATGTTTCTTATTCTATTGAAGGTAACAACCTATGTGAATCGATTTTTGTAGAAGAATGACTGTATTTTGTTTATCTATGTTTAGGATAAAGTTTTTCTGAATAACTAACATTATTTTACCAGAATACAATTCTTATACAACAGGAAAACCATGAATAACTTGTAAAAAACAAAAATAAAAATCTGTTTTTAACTTGTAGCACACAGTTAGACCAACTTAATAAACGATAATTTCACATTTGGGCATTTACATCTAGAGTAAAACGTGAATAAACTAATGACTAATATGTATTTTTTTATTTTAGCTATTGAATTGAATAGCTATTGACACGACCTTGCATGTAATATTGGCCTAAGTTTGTATATAACAAAAACACATTCCATAATTTTCGAAGACACTCGTAGTGAACATCAGCACATTCTAATTAAACGTCAAGTAATATCTTATATTGTGATAAGTGGATAGTTAACTAACATACTGTGATAGGTAACAACTTAAACTGGCTTGAATGTCACCTAAAAGGAGATTAGCTCATGAGCGTACAGGTGTAGGCCAACTTGTAGAAGAATAATTTGGAAGGGTTTTGGCAACAGTTTAAGGAGAAATTAAATACTGCAAAATTCAATTGTAAAGGTATATCAATTATGCAATAACATTGACTATAGAAACAAGAAGACTCTCGGTTTATATGGGTTTTTTGTTCGAAAAAATTGGTTCATTTGTATTTTTCACAGGCTTATATCTGTTCATCCCCCTCTCTCTCTTTTTTCTTTGTTCAGCACACGCTGCAGCGATTAATAGCTGATCATTACGCCAAATAAGCATCCACGTGAGTACTGTATTTGAAACGAATCACCGTTAGATATTAGCACATTATCTTGGATGGTCTGCTTGTTTCTGTAGTATTGGGTAATGGTCACTATATTTATATCCTCTACTCAGGAAATAATTTAATTTTTTCTCATTTAAAGAGAATACAACTTATACGTTGTATTTTGTATAAACTTTATTTTCTTATGCTTAGTTGAGAAATGGGAGGTAGAAGAATCATATATATGCTTGTAAGGGATTTGTATAAAGTCCTGCAATTTAAACTGTAGAAACAAACGACACATGTCGGGAAACATTAAATTAATAAAGTTTTGCTGATACAATCTTAAAATAACAACGTATTATTTGCTTACATTCTACATTGATCATGAGTCTTCTTTATTCATATTTTTAATATAATTGAATTTGAAATAAACATATTTTAACTAATTTGTTGTATTTGTTTTTATTACTTTTCATACGGATCCTTTTAGAGTATTAAAAAAAGTACGACAACCCTGACCCCACTATCAGTTTGATGTGCACAAAGTGGCCCACTCACAGCACGTCGCACACCGCTTTGTTTTAATTACGATCACGCACTCCACGACAGAAGCCGTACTTTCTCTTTATATAGCTACCTTTCAACATGTAATGGCTCATTGATGGTCCTCAGACAAGTACTTTAATCAAGGAACAATGTCCTGTCTCGTGCAAACAGAAAGTCGATAATGTGGAGTGTCCATCGCTGAGGAGCCCGGGGGGCCATTGTCCAAGGACAAAAAGGACGAGGCTGGGTAGCGGTCTTACCAGTGACAATGACCTTGTCCATCCCATCATATCCAGGAGTATCGAACATGGGTTCAATGTTACGAACTAGAAGATGGTCAAACTCTGAATCCGAACCGTAGTGGTAGACGTTTTTATTCACAATCTTGATATTAAACTTATTCTATGGGATGAAAACTATAAAACAAACTTCCGACAAAGCTCCAGATTGAAATATCAATAAATATTTTTAAGAAAAGTCTCCACGAGCTTCTCATGCATAACCTATGTTATTTGGTGGATGAGTTTCTTCAATGCCGCTGGTGAGTCTTTCTAACCCCGTGCCCTTTATTTGTTATTAATTTATTTGTCAATGTTACTGTTTATTGTTATTTGTTACATAGAGTTTATAAATGTTGGATTATTTATTTGAAATAGTTTTTAAGTTTGTTTTAAATTTAGTTATTGAAAAAACTGTTGTTATATATTCATATACACACCTCTGTTAATTTTGTTTTGCTTAGGATATTTTATATTATTAACGATGTGTTATATTAAGTGAATTAAAATAATAATGTTGACGATGTCACCTGATAATATAGCTCTGCTAAAACAGGTAACGTATCGTGACAATAAAGTAATTTTAATATGAATGTGATATATAATATAAACCAACCAGTGTAAAACATGTTATATTGCAGCATGAAATATAATAATATTGCACAGTATTCATGCTTTTATGATTAGTTGTTTTATGATTTCTATAATCTCGAAATAATACTCGAAATATACTATTTAAGACGAAATGATCAAACTCAAAGAAAATAATTCCTAAAGAAGCTTTTTTAACGGGATTTCGCCATACCCTATGACCGGCGTATTTCTGATTGAAATCAGGTTTTTGTCCTAGTAGATACAAAGTTCCATAGTCTAAAAGCTCTAAGTGTACTTCAGGAGGTTGCAAAGTAACACAGTGCTAGTTTTAGTGGAAATTACCTTACATATTTCATAATGAAAACCACTTAAAGGACTACTTTTTATAACCACGGCCTTACTGCCCATCTACACAACAAGGAGATCCTACGAGTCAAAATTAAGCTTCAAGAACTCTGTTAATATAGTGATCAGACATTGACGAAGTAAGTCATAAAGGCAGGTTTTGACACAGCATTTGCCATGTCCTATGAGTATGCAATGGCTGTATTCAAATGAGCTTTGAAATGTTCTTATTGATATCACTCTTAAATAACACAGCTTTATAGCCTAGAAAAATCAGTAGGACTACTTGTAGAAGGTGTAAAGCAGAGTAATTGTGCCCGAGTCAGTGGTGTCACACCATGTTTACACGTGCCTTAGGATATGAAGATTACATTAATTATACAGATATTTATTCTTTCTTCTTTCTTCCTTACGGTAAGAGTTTTGTTTGTTCGATAAATCCATCTAAGTCGTGCTTAAGTAAACGTTTTGAGTGACGCACAAAAACTGAAAATCTAGCTCTACGTAAGGGTGAAGGAGACAAGATAGAGCAAAAGGTCGTAGAGGAACAAAGTTGTAGATGGTCTCAAACCTAAAAGTTCTTTTGGCCACTACAGGAAAAATAGAAAATGCAGTTTTTAAAATTTTGGAATTTTCAACTAAAATTACTGCCATTTCGGAACTACGAAGAATTTCTCAAAATACCTTCTTATTGGACACCTACAAGTTGATAGTACCAGAGATCATGTAAGTATATTATGTTTAGTCTGTGATAGTACTAATCACCCTACACAATTTCAATTTCGGAGGTTTAGTAGTTTTTGAGATCAGCGAGTGAGTGTCGTTCAGCTTTTTTAAATCAAGACAAAAATAAATACATTTAGAGACTGTAATTTGGTTTAGGTATAATTTTGAATATAGCCTTAAAATTACTTTAAAATAATACTCATAGTTCTAGTAGAGAATCTTTTACACTTGACCATTAAGTTTGGTCATGTATAAACTAAATTTAAGTTTATTTAGTAAAAACTTTTGTAGGTTTCCTACAGTCACCAAAACAGACTTTCGTCGTGAACTTAGCTCAATAACAGAAATATTTTGACTAATAACAGATTACAAATTGAGCCTTGTATACGATAATATAGACACTAAATTGTTTCTGCTTATTTGTTTTATTTTTTCTATGATAGTTGCCGAACTTCGGAGAGTTTCTCTTTAAATTTTTGGATGTCGTTATTAAGCTTGTTTGTAAATCCTCAATTACATTGTCAAATATGATTTTACAATAAAACACATTGGAAAATATTGAATTCGTCGGTTAAAATTAATCAGCATTTATTTTTAATCAACTAGACAGAACCCATTCACAATAAATGATTTTTTGCTATCGTGGTCTGAAAGAAAAATCTTACCAAAGATAGTACACAACTCTATATTGGTATGTTACACACATTATACACTGTGGTATGTTAGTAGTATATACTAAAGCTTTATACTACTAACTAGTAGTACCAGACTTCAATATGTAATAATTCAGTAAAGCGCATATCCATTGACCACACAACCTAGAGCCCACACCTTTCACTTCCTACCTCCCTCTTGCTCGGTGTGTTTGTGGCATTCCGTAACCTCCTTCCTGACAAGGATCAAGCAATTTACATAATCTCCAGGAGAGAGAGAAGCCATAACAGGTATTTGAAGAAGCTAAATATATGTTTGTGCACTCGTCCAGGTGCGATCTCGTCTAGAAGTCAAATTTCTGGAAAAAAGTGTCAACTCGTCCAGGCGGATTTTAAGCATCATTTAACAGCATAGTTGATTCCACCCCTACGGATCCACTACGTGCCCACGTATTTCAGCATGGTTCATTGGTCCTGCCTGCTGCTTGCTGATCTTGTGACATACATACCTATGAGACACAGCGGTCAACTGATTTTCCGCCACCTCTCTGAGTAACGGGGTGAGGGAGTGAAGGGGTTACCTTAAATTAAATACAACTATTCAAGTAATGGGATTCGTAACAACACAAAGTGGGCAACAAAGCTTGTTGTATATGGGCTACCAGTAAACGAAGAAAAGAGAGTACAAGTCTGGTGAAGTGGTGTTGTATTTCACGACCATTTGCTGGAAAAGTGATGGTATATGTTCCTTAAATCTTTTACTAAAACTTCTTCCTGTTTGGCCAAGTTGAACGTGTATCTTTATATGTTCCAGAATTATTCCATTTGTAAAGTTATTATGTTGTAGTATATTTTCGATGCTCTTAATTTGTGTTATATGTAATTTTATATCCTTGTTTGGAAAATATATTATGTAAAGATTTGTTAACATCACCATGACATGTGATAGGAATGTTGTATTTTTGTTAATAGTTTATATTATCATTATTTTGTCATCCACGTTTTTATATCTATGTTTAATTTTTAAATTTAAGAGAGCTTATGTTAAAAATTTTTACTAAGCATATAGCAATTTGCAGATGTTCTACTAAAAAAAAAAAACTGAACAGTAAGTGCTTTATATGTGCCGTTATAAAAGTAAAAACTAAGTTAAGTCCAGAATACTGATAGCGTGGGATGCCAGAGGCATCAGATCTAAGTAATTTTAGCAAAGCAACAACTTTGTGAGTAAATAATTATTTCATTGAGTAGAAATAAATTAAGGTCTACTCTAATTTATTGGTCTTTGATACAAATTTAGACCAGTGCTTTTTGCACTAAGTTACTTGTCTACTACTTTACGACGTTTAAAAAAATGTTTACAACATTTAAAAAAAATATTTGAAAAGTATTTTTTCAAATATTACTATTGAATATATTTTAAAAATATTTCATATGAGTATTATATATATGGCTATGCATGTGTCCAACAGATTTTAGATCTGCACCTGTAATATTCTTGAGAAAAATGTACATAAGTACAAAATAACACAAACTGCGGATAGTTCCAATTGGAAAAAAATCGTTATTTGAAATATTTGATTTTTGATAGTTTCCTGGGGTAAATTAAGGGGTTTCCACATCTCCTTCTTCAAATACTTCATCTCACTAACTTAAGAAAAATATAAGTTTATACAAAATAGGCTGAAACATACTTTATAATAAATAAACGTATACTTACATAAAATAATATGTAACTATTATTGCCAGCAGTAATGATTTTCTGTCGTGTGTGCAAGCTTACGCGGCAGGCCCACCTTTGACTAAATTGGGCACACATTCCTGGTGGTGGCACGAAAGATGCGTACAGCGAAAAATGCGTACAGTGAAATATGCGTACAGAAGGAAATAGTGGTATTTGACGAGGGTAAGTATTCTCCCAGGTGGCATGAAAGATGCGTACAGCGAAATTAGGTTAGGTTAGGTTAGGTTAGGTTCTCCAATCCCAAGAAACTAAGCGACATTCATACTTATTTTAGAGGTAAACGCATTTATATAATTCAATTGTTGTAAAAGATTCATTTGCCCTAAAAGTTGTACGCATTTTTCGCCTATCTAATTGTTGTGACGTCATAGGTTACCCTCGTCATCTGTCGAAACTTGATCCTGTACGCATATTTCGCAAGATTCCTGGTGTACGCATTTTTCGCTGTACGAATTTTCGTGTATTCGTCCTGGCCTGCGCTAAGAATGGACCTTATCGCACAAATTTTATGTTATAAAAATTGTATTGGTTATTTTGATCATGACTTCAATAAATATTTATTTCTGTAATATAATATTACATTTAAAAATCTGTTGGTTATTTTAACACTGTAATAATCTAATAGAAAGCATGTCGGTTGAGTTTTGGACTTTTATATCTTATAATTTCAAGTACAATTTAAAGAAATCATTACATTTATTATTGAGGGTTAGTTCAGTTCCGACAAACCTCCTAATCCACTGGCCATCTCCCTCACTCAGGTATAAACCTAACCGCAATTTCCCGGGAAGGTTGGACGAGATAGCACTTGGACGAGTGTGCACGACACCAAAGATATTGGTGGTGCAGTAATTCAAAAACAGGAAAGGATAGAACGTACAAATTGTGAAATTAATGAGAAAGGCATTGGAAAAGGGAAAGAGAATTTGCACTTATATTTTTAAAAGATTTTTGTTACTTTCAAAAATTAAACATAAGAAATATATTGTAGAAGATTAATGCATCATTAATGGTAGGCTTGGTGGGTGAAACTCTGTTCATTAAACTTAACCGTATAACCGTGTACTTGTATGGGTGAGTGGGTCATCACTACTGCACATGTATGTGTAGGTGGATGAGCCATTATCACCATACGTATATGGGTGGCCATTACCACTGAACGTGTATGGGTGAGTGGGTCATCACTACTGCACATGTATGTGTAGGTGGATGAGCCATTACCACTGAACGTGTATGGGTGAGTGGGTCATCACTACTGCACATGTATGTGTAGGTGGATGAGCCATTACCACTGAACGTGTATGGGTGAGTGGGTCATCACTACTGCACATGTATGTGTAGGTGGATGAGCCATTATCACCATACGTGTCCTTCGATGGCATAATACGTAAACTTTATTTGTAAATACATTACTTAACTCATTTAACCATTTATCTCCTTGACAAAAACTCTTTATTAAATTGGTTATTGTACATAATAGATTTTATCACAACTTAACATAAACGTAGGCCTATCCCCCCACTTTAATTTGCTATCCCTTTGCGCATCCCCTTGTGACTTGATCTTAATGTATTATCTCCTCCTTTTGGGGATTTATGGTGAAATTCTGATCATGTAGCTTTTAAAATACTTGAAGAGTCATAACACCAATACACTTACTATATATAAACCTACTTAACTACAAGTACTACACGGGACAGTACAATAGTTGTCACTGATACCCGTTAAATCCCGCGGGAGATGTGGGACGGGACAAGGTATTCAGGCTAGCCGTCCAGTGGCGGGTAATTATTCCCGCTTTAATATTCTCCACCGCTACTCCGAAACGTGTTCAACAAACAGATATTCTTGTCTTAATGTAGGTTACATAGTGATGTAAATGTAGTAGCTGGTTGGACCCGAGATAACTCGTGCGAGAGATGTTTTTGGGTAACATTTTAGGGCATTTTTCCTTGTGGTTTAATAGGATATGAGGATTGGTTGAGGGTGCACCAACATAGGGCACTAAAAATAATAGAGTAACCGATATTTCGCTCTTGGTGGAGAGGCTGCTATACGGAGTCACCAATATTGCGCACTTGGTGAAGGCTGCTATCCGGAGTCACCGAAACTTCACACTAGGTGAAGAGGCTACTATCCGGAGTCACCAATAGTTCGCACTTGGTGGAGAGGCTGCTATACGGAGCACCAATATTGCGCACTTGGTGGAGGCTGCTATCCGGAGTCACCGATATTTCGCACTTGGTGGAGAGGCTAATATCCGGAGTCACCGATATTGCGCACTTGTTGGATAGGCTGCTATCTGGAGTCACCGATATTGCGAACTTGGTGGAGAGGCTGGTATCCACTAATATTGCGCACCTATACTCTTACGAGAAATCTTACAGGTGATTAAACAAAGGTGAAAACAAATAACTAAACTGCCAACAAGCGTTGTTAAAACCTAACCTAACATAAGCGACCCCAACCTAACCTAACTTTGCCCAATGCAAATTTAACTAATCTAATAGGGACACATTCCAGAGCCAATATGGCGGACGTTAATGACTCAGGTACATGCTGGGTCAGGTGCGCAACTACAGCGAGTTGATTGAGGATCATGGGGATTAAGGCTAAGTGTGCAATATCAATGTACCGGATTGAGGAAAGAAACCCGATTGGAACAACAGCACCAATTACGTTGAGTCACCTTCTACTCGAGTATTCCAAGCCTTTAAGATGATTTGGAGTACAAAGATGCAATAAGACAAGGTGTTTTAGTTGGGCAATAAATGTAACTAAGGGTTTAAATAGAAGGTGACAAGTAATTGAAAATATAGATTGAAGAGTGGATTAATAAGAATTACACTTTCTAGTGGATGGAAAAGTGAGCATGTTAATAATAGCTCAGTGATGAGAGTCTAAGATGGGAAGGCAGCTGGCTCCGATCTAGCGTACACGTGGCTCTCCTAGAGATAGACCTAGAATCCAGGCCCACCGCATGGCTCTGGTGTCTCGGTCAAGTCACTCACTAGGCACTTGTCGCGATATCTGCGTGTGATCTACACAACTGAGTGTTCCATTACCAACCAAAAGCAGAACTGTAACAGTGAACGTCATAGAATGAAAAATATCCATGTTTGTTCATTTGACAGAGGTCGCTAAGTGGACATCGAGCAATTAATTAAGACATGTACTTTCTTAATTAATACGTTACGTGTTGGGAGAAATACACAATAAGTGAACTTCACACAACAAAAATGTATTACAATACAAATACAACATTTACAAATATATTGGTTAATCGATTTTGGTAAATTACGTTTAATTTCTTCAGACAAGAGGGATTCATAAGAGAATCATTTTGTTTTGTATTAAAGTATTTCAAACAGACAACAATCTCCACTTCACACAATTCTAAAAGTCTTTTACTGTCATAACTCGTAAATGAAGGTTGTCCTTCCTGGAGAACACATTTTTGTGTCAATTTAGGCGGTAAAAAAGTAAAGGAATAAAGTAATTTTAGTCCTTTCAACAAAAATATGTCAACTTGATTAATTACAATAAACATGTAATGTTCGTTAAAAATAGAACCCACTAAAATATACGAATTTAAATATAAATTTACAATAGTTCTACTGCTGAGATGTCTGTATAGTATTGAACATTAGCATTTTCTCTAATTTGTTGTAGACTAAATCTACATTAATTAGTTATCGATAGTAAGTTTCTATTGTTCTGTTTCTTGTTAATTCCCTTTAACATTTCATTATTATGTCTTATTAGACATTTACAAAATAGATGACTTATGCATATATCCTTGCGTCAAGTTTTCTATCTAATTATTCACAGATAATTGGTGTGTCGAAAGGTGAATTGGTTTAATTTGATGCACCCCCGACACCACTCCAAAACAGTCACTTCAAGTACAATAAGTATTATTACAAACAAACTTAAGGCTTGAAAACTTATACTTATGTCTTGTTGTTTACGCAATTCTGACACTAACTTTTTATCCAACTCCCTTCATTAGCGTTTGATTTACATACAAAAACTGTCCAACGCCCGATTACTTTGGAAGCGGGTATCGCAGTTTTTCCATCATCAGCAACACTCGCTGCCGCATTTTTTCTCCCGTCTAATTTCCGCCAGTGATTGGCAGGTGTTCATCAGCCTCCAGTTTGCCGTGACCCTTGGACCGTGACCCCAGGGGCTGCCGGGTTGGAGGGCGTGGTCCACGACAGTGCCGGGTACACAGTGACCCACCACGACTTGGAAACCATGGGCTGTTGTAATTACCTCTCTAGCATGAACCTTTAGAGTACATCTAGGAGGTGGGTGAGCGAGAAGGTTGTCCTCCTCAATTACCTTTGATTAGAACGTAGTTTACCATACAGGGATCTCCTTACTAGCAGGTGAAGAGAGCCTTAAACGGACATGCATCATTAACGGTTGTATATGAAATCAAAATGACACTGGCACTGTTTAAAGCCAAGGTTCTTAGTAAACACAAGTGGCTAATTCTGATTGTTGTGCCCTTCAAGGCATTTCGTGGTTATAGCACACAAATTCCCATCACATAGCTGGATAAACAAGTTGTGACAGAGTCTCTTTATTGGTTACAATGATAGGTGAAATAATTTTCAAACAGTTATTGAAATTATTGGAAATCACAAGTCCATAATAAAGATATATTTAACTACAAAAACGAAATCTAATAGGAATTTAGAAAATTGTCATGGAGTTTTAATACAATGCCAAATTGACAATCTTTCTGGAGTTTTCGAGACGTGAAAAGGTGGCATGATAATACGTGTTTGTCTAGGTTTTGGTTCAAGCCCATGTAAGTGCCATGCCGAAAAACCTTAACTTCTCCAGTATTAGTAGAGCTGACAAGTCTACACCAACCACTTAATTCTCAAAATCTGAAAGAAATTACTTGAATGGCTGATTCAAGAAAGCTGGCTCGTCTCTCAAATTGGTTCGCATGTTAAATGATGTCTCACTGTTAAGTAATATCATGCTCCTCGAGTTATTGTTCAGCTTGGTCAATCTCGACAAGGCCTCGCTCCTGGGAGCTCCAAACAGACTGGTCAAAGATTACATACTTTGTCGTTTGGTCACATTGGCGCAGTCCCAGTCTTACAGCTGAGATCCGGAATTATGAATCAGCTAGACATTACGCACAAAGCAACAAAGCGGTGTAGTTGGACTTGCACACTTCCTTTTTCCACCCATCCTCGTATGCTTGAGGTACCCTCTGCGCAATGGGTTTTAGTTTCCACCGAGTGAACTGACTTTACTATCAATCGGCATCAATCAGTAACAGAAAGTAACATAGATAATGACAAAGAAACACAGATTTATATTTGTTTTTAGAACGAGCTTTGAAAATTGTGCAACGTTATATAAGACAAATGAGAATACAAATTTATGATGATTCATTCTGACTCCCAGAATATTTGGACTGAAATTAGTTGATAATTCTGTTCGTTTGTCTATCAAATAATTTTACTGTAGTATTTTGAACCTACAGTACTTATTTTAAAGTTGCCATATTTTTATATTTTATTCTTATAGTGACAGATAACAAATTATTTTTAATGTGACGTGTGTATATTTTTGCCTATTATTCTTCTTGTTATAATTATAATTTACCGTATTTTGCCCTAAGAATCTATTTTATATTAAGGTAGAACAATACCTCTCATCTTTATGCTTTTGAGTCAAAATAGGTGGTATAGACTTCATTTTGAATATTGGACTAACATCATATTTTTCAGATCAAAAGAAAAACATTACTTAAATTTCATTTTTACACAACTATTATCTTTAACCTATAGTCTATTCAAGTTTAAACTATCCTGCTAAAATGGAAGTGCTACAAATTTACTCAGCAATAAAGGAAAATGTATATTCATATACTGTACAATAATAACTTATTTCGGCCGTAGAACGTTTGGCACACATTTTTGGCCGATTTGGAATGGCACGATTGGCACAGTCATTAGAGGGGATTAAGAAGGGTCAACCTGTAAGTTTCAGAAAGGCACGATTGGCACACACCGCCCGGCCAGGTAGTAGCAGCCAGGTGGCCAGAATGCGGGAAAATGGGAACTTTTTTGCCCCCGCAAATTCCCTGCTGTGGTGCTTATTGAAGTAAGCAACTAACCTAACCTAACCTAACCTAACCTAACCTAATCCAACCCAACCCAACCCAACCTAACCTAACCTACCTAAAAATTTGTTATATCACGGGCAAATGACTGCCACGCAGAGTTGACGGGAATAATACAATTCCCGTTTTCCCTCGTTCGATGGCGTCTACCTGGTCGAGCGACTGTGCCAATCCTGCCTTATCCAAGCAGGCGAGTTGACCCTACTTATTCCGCTCTAATGATTGTGCAGAATGGGCAGAAGGTCCAAAAATGTGTGCCAATCGTCCCGTCCCCCTTATTTCTTTAGTGTCTTCGAAGTTCGGCAATAAATAAAACGAAATAATTCTTAGGATGAGAAATTAATTTTTACGTCATTAGTTCATTCTAAACTCATTTAAAAACGAGAATAGGATTAAAAATGTAAAATAGTCCCAAAGACTACGAGAAAGCTTAGTTCCGGAAACTAGGCCCATGGCAAGGGGCGTTCCTCTGAGGAATTTGAAGGTCAAAGAGTTGTGGGACGAACCGGCTTGGCGTGCGCCTTCCTTCCCAGCACCGCATTCTCCTACGGAGCGCATAACTACTTTGACTATGAATGAGTAGATATAGTGTGCCAAAAATTTAACTTAAAAAATGCAAGCTAAAAATATTTGTTATTTTCAATAAACTAGGAATTATTTTTATATTGTTAAAATGTGAGTGATTTCTAATGATGCTCGACACTTTCTTAGCTATTATAGAATAACCTGCATGGTTTTTCTGGCAATTCAGTATGAATAATCGAAAGAGTACATATTGGAAACATCAAAATATGGAACGGGCTCGCACACAGTACAGAATGAACAGGCTTGCGAAAGTAAAAAAACTAAAATAAGTTCAGGAGCAGAGACATCAACGCACGCTAAACTGAAGTCGCGTTTGCCTTTCGGCACCACAGCAACGCAAACGAGTTTTAGGAGCAGAGACATCAACGCGCGGTAAACTGAAGTCGTGTTTGCCTTTCGGCAATACAGCAATGCAAACGAGTTTATGAGCAGAGACATCAACGCACGGTAAACTGAAGTCGCGTTTGCCTTTCGGCACCACAGCAACGCAAACGAGTTTAGGAGCAGAGACACCAACGCGCAGTAAACTGAAGTTGTGCTCGCAAATATTAGTAAAACTTGAGCAACTAATACTCCTAATGGGATTTTTATTAAGTAAATATTTAAAATAACATAAACTACAAATACTATATTTGATTCTTGACTTGGTTTGGACAGACCTTGTTTAATTGAATCTATAATTTGTCAACGCAAAAATCAATAACTTCAAATACAGTGTTTATGCTTATTAATATAGTAAGGCATTTTTTAATTGTGTGAGTAAAATTACCATTCATTTAAAATTGTATAACTTAGTTTTACTTTATGTTTAATGCTGAAATACTCCAGTGAAGAAACAGTAGAGGTGATTCCCAAGGCTAGGTTGACCGCCATAGCAATCTCCGAGTGTTGGCTACATAATTGAATCTATACAGAGAATTGAACTGATAACTGCATTGTTCAATGATTAAACGTAAATTGATTGACACACTGTAATTGAGCATCAATAGTTAAAATAGCATACGAGGTTGATTGGTTGCAGTTTTTTTAGAAATTACGATTTTCGGTAACTAATATCCTGGTAGTAACTATAATTATCAAATTGAAAACAAGAAATGTTATACAATGGTCCACACAATATTTACCACTATTGCATTTTTGTTTCATTCATAGGAGGCGTGTCCGGACACCTTCCATCCGGTGGCCTTCCGGTCATCCATAGTGTCACTGACTCTCCTGTGTCATCCATCGGCCACTGGAGGTCAGTTGATTTCACGGCCTACGGTCCCGCGTGCCATAGGACGTGCTTCGCTATCCATAGAGGAACATGTAATAAACAAACCACCAACCAGGCTTGCAAGTTTCAACATTGGTTTTACTCGTGGTTTCATATGAGGTTACAGAGGGTTTCCACTAAAAAAATCGAATGTACATAAATGTTCCCGATATTACGTACGTACGTTTTTAACAACTATGTTTTATTCCTAAGTCTATCCAATAAACATAGAGCAAACTTAGGAAATAAACTGGCCTCAGTTTCTACTAATGGTAGCCAGTGAATGAAAACATACAAAAATAATGAATAAGGAATTAAATCTTTAGAGTTCAACTGTAATCAAAATAAATGATTGCTCATTTTTGTGGTTCCTACACCAGCAGAGATAGCGCACATATGTAGTATTTCTAAACGTCTTCCTCACAAGGGCATACTAAAAACAAAACAGAAAACTTTAGCACTTTTATAGCGATAAAGTTGCTTAGATAGTAGTTGAATAAGTCATGTTTTGTTTACGTCCATTGACGAGAAGGAAATCTGAGTCGTGTTTCTACAACTTCGAGTCATAAAAGAAGACTTAAGTGACTGCTAACTATGAAATTGAAAATGAAAAAGATTAGCCCCAAAAATCGGAGGTATAGGATCCTCTACAAGCGTGTGTTTGGTTGACAAATCAAGTGCTTTGCTGGATTTATGAGCAATCCTAATGATCTTTTAGTATATGGGAACTCGTTTGATGAGCTACGGACGTTATTGAATGAACTCCACTACGAGAACAACACGACATAGAGGAAGTAGTTTACGATGACGATAAAGCCATAATAATTTTGTGTTTTCTTGCCCCACTATAATTAATTTTACTGACACAAATTTCATATTACCGAGTAAATGATATTAATTTCGGCATGTTTTCGTAGAAAATATAAGAAGCTTTCAGTTTTACATTTCCAGATCCAAAACTACTGGAACCGAAAAACAATACACCGTAAGAAATTCACCGTGTAGTCAATTATCGACATAAAATGAGATATGGTTTTTATTTTCAAATATATGTTCATTTCAATTTATTAATTCACAGCCTAGTAATAAAGAAACTAAAAAATGTTTTTATATTAAAACTTTGCTTGTGTCTACTGTACTTTGGTTTTTCCTTTTCCTAGCAGCCATTTAATGACATTTATTATTGTATCTACTTTGTTTTATTTCTAGTAGTGGTTTAATGACTTGTTGCAATTATTGTATCTACTTTCTTAGCAGCGATTAAATGACTTTTGCAATATTGTATCTACTTTCGTTGTTTTATATCTAGCAGCCGTTTAATGACTTGTTGCAATTATTGTATCTACTTTCTTAGCAGCGATTAAATGACTTTTGCGATATTGTATCTACTTTGGTTGTTTTATTACCAGCAGCGGTTTAATGACTGTTGCAATATTGTATCTAATTTTGTTGTTTAATTGCTACCAGCGGTTTAATGACTGTTGAAATACTGTATCTTTTTTGGTTGTTTTATTCCTACCATCCGTTTAATGACTTGTTGTATTTTTTGTTTACGTTGGTTTTCTGATTCTTAGCAGCCATCTCATATTTAAGTTAATGTATTCAGACAGAAACTGTCGTATAGATGAGAGAAGGTGTAGAGGTTGGCCTGGATTCCGGGCCTCTGTGACCCAGCTTCCTTCCCTGTTGAGGTCAAGGGCAGCTCGACATCCGTACACACCGGCGTCTAGACTTCGAAACTCAACAAGACTTCGTAAACGCACTTTGTTCAATGATGGACAATATAGTATCATCTAAAATAAACTAATAATTCACCACTGTTAAGAAATATTACCAGTCTGGTTCCTATAAATATTCAAACTTTAGAACGAACTATCCACTTAGAAACGTAGAACAGGTTTAAAATATAAATATTTTAGAATATTGGTGAAAAATCATTGGAATTCATCAACCCATCAATATGAATAGTATACCTGAAATAGTAATAATATTACGTTGCTGCATCATCACTTGTTGTTGCAATAAATTACAGTGTTAAGTCCTAAAAACTAATGCTAGCCACGTTTTCAGTAAAGTGGTTAACAGAAAAAATCAATGGAAAAAAAACATGAGATCAATTCAAATTAAGGTGGAAAAATTGTCTGCTGCTAATTTCCATGTTATTATTTTTTTTTTTTAGCTGTGAGATTTAGATGAGCTGATCACACAATATCGTCAACTGCTCAAATTATTTATTATGTTTAAAAGTAAGTTATATTTAATAAATAACGTAATAAAAATAATTATTATTATAAACATTAAAATAATGAAATAATATTAAATATTTTATTTTGAAACTGTTGGCTTTTTAAATGGGTTTATGTTTAAAACTAGTTAATTTCTTTTATTTTACTGTTTCCTATCTCACAGTAACTACGTTTATGTGTGTAAGTCGCGCCAACTAAATTCCGCTCGGTCTGCCTCCCTGTGAGTGAGGGTGTGGGAGATGCGCGGGTAAACCGAATGTCAGCTTGGAAACATTGGTTTTCTGAGAAAAAAGCCGACCAATTTTATGATTTTATTGTTCTGAAGAGATGAGCCCTTCCCTTGGGTTTTTAGTGTACTCGAGGAGACCGACACACCACTACTCAGTCACAAACTGTATTATGTCCAATAACTCACAATACACTCGTTTATACTAGCACCCAGGAGTTGACAAATGTTATAAATCTACCCTTGCGCTTAGGCCGGAGAGGGACAATAGGAAACATGTGCAGACCCTTAGCCGTAGTATGGAGTTGGGCTAGTAGCGGCCGAGCCAGAGCGGGATTTAGTTGGCGCGATTTATACCGACGCCATGAGCAAGTGTTATCTTTATCGATACATAATTTACATTAATTTCATGTCAATTTCTTTAGTATCTAATATGAACAAATATATATTTTACAATGGGAACCCAAAGATACTTTTAAAAACGTCTGCTATGACTTAATGGTTTAGGCCCTAAGTATTTCAAAATGCAAAATAAATTATTTTGATTTTGAAGCTAAAGGCATATGTTGCGTCAGTAAATTCACGTTCTGACGCACAAAATAGGTAGGCCTACTTGTCTTAAAATTGTAGATCTGAGTTTAAGAGACTCGCGTGGTGACGTTACTACATATAATATTTTTATTCACCATGGTCATTATAGTAAATTAATAATCTTAATATACATAATCCGAACACTATGTACCATCACAAAATCTCCGAAACTTCTGAATAGATTTTTTATGGGATTTTGAGGGAAATAAGATTTTGTATTATAGAAACTCACTAAGAAAGGATTTCTTGAAATTCCATTCCTAAGGGATAGAAACTAGACCTCAACATTTTCGATTTGTCATAAGAGTAACATTGGCATTAATTTAATTTCATAATTTATTTCGAACAGCTGATACAAAAAACTCACAATAGCTTGGCTAATTTGGTTTTTATTATAAAAGTTTAAGATCATTTCTACTAACTCTGAGATGATTGCACTAGTTTGCATCCCCGAAAAAGTAGACATATGGTTTTCTAGACTGGGAAAATTTGTTATCTAGGAGAACGGCAGTAGGCTGAGCTTTTATATTGATGTGATGGTTTAGAGAGAGAACCACAGAGGGAAAGGTAAGCAAGCGTAGAAAACCACTCCATAGCGAAGCAAGGGCTGACGGCTAATACTATATAACATTATATTTAATTAACTATTGACATTTTATAATTTGATAACTTACTTAACAGTTTAATAAGTAAAAATATGATTCAATAAACACATTTTAACGTAGTTTATTTTCATATTTATCTATACTGTCCACCTATTCAGCTTTGGTTGAAAATTGGAACTCTCTAAAAGATAAACATACAGCAAATTATGTGTTGAGAGAATTCATTTCGGACAGTTAACCTATGGAATTAGAACAATTACTGTGAGAGTATTGGACCTATAATACTCTTTTTTAAATTCATGTAGAAAATATAAAAAAAAGAGAACGGTCGAAGAGCGGGTATAGTTAAACACGAATAGCTTCATTAGCATAGTACGTGTTGGTAGGAATAAAAATCAAGTGAACGTTACACAACACACATTTGTTGGAGTATAAGTGCAAGCGAACGTTACACAACACACATTTGTTGGAGTATAAGTACAAGTGAACGTTACACAACACACATTTGTTGGAGTATACGTACAAGTGAACGTTACACAACACACATTTGTTGGAGTATAAGTACAAGTGAACTTTACACAACACACATTTGTTGGAGTATAAGTGCAAGTGAACGTTACACAACACACATTTGTTGGAGTATAAGTGCAAGCGAACGTTACACAACACACATTTGTTGGAGTATTCGTACAAGTGAACGTTACACAACACACATTTGTTGGAGTATACGTACAAGTGAACGTTACACAACACACATTTGTTGGAGTATAAGTACAAGTGAACGTTACACAACACACATTTGTTGGAGTATAATAACAAGTGAACGTTACACAACACACATTTGTTGGATTATAAGTACAAGTGAACGTTACACAACACACATTTGTTGGAGTATACGTACAAGTGAACGTTACACAACACACATTTGTTGGAGTATAAGTACAAGTGAACGTTACACAACACACATTTGTTGGAGTATACGTACAAGTGAACGTTACACAACACACATTTGTTGGAGTATAATAACAAGTGAACGTTACACAACACACATTTGTTGGATTATAAGTACAAGTGAACGTTACACAACACACATTTGTTGGAGTATACGTACAAGTGAACGTTACACAACACACATTTGTTGGAGTATAAGTACAAGTGAACGTTACACAACACACATTTGTTGGAGTATAATAACAAGTGAACGTTACACAACACACATTTGTTGCAATATAAGTACAAGTGAACGTTACACAACACACATTTGTTGGAGTATAATAACAAGTGAACGTTACACAACACACATTTGTTGGAGTATACGTACAAGTGAACGTTACACAACACACATTTGTTGGAGTATAAGTACAAGTGAACGTTACACAACACACATTTGTTGGAGTATAATAACAAGTGAACGTTACACAACACACATTTGTTGCAATATAAGTACAAGTGAACGTTACACAACACACATTTGTTGGAGTATAATAACAAGTGAACGTTACACAACACACATTTGTTGGATTATAAGTACAAGTGAACGCTACTCAACACACATTTACTGGAGTATAAGTACAAGTGAAAACGTTACACAACACACATTTATTATAATAGATTCCTTTGTGAGTCCCTGTAGAGAAGAAGGTAAGCGAGGTTTACAGAAATCAATCACTACTATATTTGTTAATTTTTACCAGTAACCAATATAAAATATTGGCCTGAGTTAGAGGCTCGGATCCTGTAGTCTACGTAGGCTATTTATCGTTAATGTTTAGGCTATTTTACGTTTGAAAAATATTTCAATTGTCGAATTTTAAAAAAGCCTCCAAACAGGCAAAGCCTTGGAGGAATTGAATATTTCTCACTTTACCAATGAAATATTGTAGTACATTTATGTATATGTATGTATTTGGGAAATAAATTTCTTTCTTTCTTGTACACTTTTTATTGTACTGGTTCTCCCCCTTACTCTGTATGATAAGTTCTTCAAACAGATCAACAGTATGGGAAATGGGTGAAGTAAGGTTAAATAAGAGAGCGGCCTCTCCTTATAAAAAATTACATTACTTATTTGTAAGGGAAAAATCTATTTTAATATATAAATACAAATCATCAAATAACAAACATAATTTTTCTGTACTGACTTAGTACGGTCTTGATAAACCGAATATTTGTTTGCAAGTGCCTGTTCGGACTGTTAAATTGTTCGGACGATCAAGGTTTGAGACAGAAATGCTACTTATTCCATAAAATCTATATAAACTATTTGCATACGTATTTGTTGAAACATCTACGTTCACTTATAAGGAAATGTTTTATCTTTTAAAATTGTTAACATACAGCATTAAAAATCATACAATGAGAACTAATTACATTTTACATGATTATTAAAGTAATCTGTAATTTTAAACTTGCGTGTTTATGTTTATTTAACATTATGATGAGTAATTGAATGTCAAGTATCAGAACAACAGTACAGTTAGTGTTATTACCAAGTAATTTTGGATACGGAAAAGTCGAAACGTGCAAAGAAAAATGCTGTTTCAAGTTCTGGGGGAAGGGTCGTGATTCGGACTACCAAGGTTACGGACTACCGCGACCGTACTGCATGTTTACAGGGCGGAAAAAAATATGGAAACGCTTTCACAACAACTTTATTTTTTTCCATGTATAATTTAATAATTGTTTATTATTATTTAATAATTTAATAATAATAATAATTGTTTTTATAAAGTATAATTTTTGATCTGATTAATTTTATTAAAACCGTTAAATAGCGGAGAAATAATATTGTTAAAATCGGGTACTTTGAAATTCATATGACTGATACTCTTGAAAGAATAAACCTTTTGAAGTCCGGTTTGTGGCAATTAATTTCTCTTGAATATAATAATAATAATAATAACAATATAACAATAAATATTACAATTGGACTTCCAATTACAGCTTTCACTTGTAATTGGACTACTAGTATTTAGTGACCAACCAAAAAGTTTTGATAGATCGATTATTGACTATGATATGTACAACTAACAGTTAAAATTATCTTACAATAGTAAAGAAAAGATTAATGTCACATGTATCGTTGAGGCAATTTTTAAGTTTCTTACAAAATATTGATAAATTAAAACTGTTTTTTATTTCAATAGGCAACAGGTTGAAATATTTTGGACCCAAGTAAACAAAAGTTTTATAGAAGAATGACTTATTAATTCTAGGTCTTACAAAATTCTGTTGTCTGGTACTTCTGGTTGTGTAATGTAGGTTCTCTGTTCCCCTGTTGCCACTTTTTTTATAAAACATTCTTAAAACTTTGAAAATGAATAGGTTTTTTATTGGTAGTATTCTTAAATTTTTAAAATGTAAAGCCGTATTTTCCCTATGACATTTAAAGAGTAATATTCGAACAAAATATTTCTGAGTTACAAAGATTTTATTGGTTAAGTTTTCGTGAGTCCCTCCCCAGAATTCTATCCCATACTGAAGACGTGATTGAATTAATGAAAAGTACAGGTTTTTCAATAAATTTTGGCTGCAAAAGTTTCTTAAAAAATAAAAAGCGCGAATTGATTTTCTGATTTCAGCGTGTAAATTGTTGATGTGGCTTTTAAAAGTGATTTTGTCGTCCAAATGAATACCCAAATATTTGACTTCTTTCACTTGTTCAACCGATTCACAACTACAGTTGTTGAAATTACAGCAAATGTGGTATTTAAAGCTATGATTAAAATTAAAACCGGTTAAATCAAAGTTAACTATTTTGGTTTTCGAGACATTAATTACCATATAGTTTTTCTCACACCATTTCCTCAATAGTGCCAAGTCATGGGTTATAAAATTGGAAATTTCTAGCCAGTCAGTACTTGAATACGTGAAAGATATGTCGTCAGCGAAGGCTATAATTTTACCGCAAAATGGTTCTAACAACAAATCGTTTATAAATAAAGAAAATAAATCAGCAGAAATTACAGATCCCTGAGGGACACCAATTTTAACTTCTTTTTCACCACTTAAATTTTTTTGTTTAAATATACTTTTCATTTGGTACCAAACTCGACCTAGGCTTACGTTGAAGATTTTCGTTCAACTCCTCGTGGACCGTCCCTTTGAAAAGATTAAATGTCACTAATGTCGTCAGAAAGTATGTTCTTTGTAACCAAGATCATGTACAAAATTTCACTTTTACAAGTGAAGTCATACAAAAGTTGTGAAAGCGTTTCCATATTTTTTCCACCTTGTATATTATTGTTTCTATTTTTAATGTGCTGTGTTTGCAGACTAAGCAAGCACAAAATTACGTTTTCCCATTCCTATTCCCTTTTTAAGTTAATCTACAAACGTTAGGGGACAGCGTTCCAAACTCCTGAAACAAATTTTTGGTGAACCTCCCGAAAAAAATACCTACGGTCTTCCTACAAGAGAATTGGTTTAAAATGTTCGTAAACGAAAAGTCCTTTGACATATATTTATAATATTTAAAATTATCAAGACCATAATCACTGTGGACATTTCTTGTGTACGTTGTACGCAACAAAACAACAAATTTTAGATAAAAAAAAAAAAATATTTTGGAACGCAATCTAAATCTAAAATCTAAAAATAACGCAAATATAACATTTATAATTATTTACGTTATAGTTAAATTTAAAAAAGTAAGGTGGTAAAAAATATGTTTAATACAGTATACAATTATGATACTTTTAAGATAATTGAAACTACTGTAATGTTCATGTTAAATGTTTTACACTTGTCGACAAATGTACATACAATACATTTAATTATATGCACCACGCCTTTTAACATATTTAGACAATTTCCCCTACGGTATGTACTGTAAGGAGATACAATAATCAATATAAAATGTATGAATGATTAAAGTTTATATTGATTCAAAACTAACGATTTTCAAAGCGCAATCCTTCTAGTATTTATCGGAAGGAAAATAACCACCACTAAAATGCTTGACAATTATTTATTTAATTTATTCTTATGACGTCAATTGTCAAGAAATGGGCAAATATGGATTTCGAATAAGTATATGAGCTAATGTTAGTCATTGTTACAAACTAAGGACGACTATTCCTTAGAAAGTGTCATTAATTAATAACCCAATGACAAACGAACAGCTCGTGGTTATCAGCTGATCCCTTGCAAAATTTTAATACGACTCTGATTGGGATGGATCTGAGAACTTTTAGCCTATGAAGCTGTACTTTTATAATTAACACTTCCGACCATTTAAAAATCGTTTAAAAAGTCATCCCAAGAATTGAAAGAAATGTTACAAGTATAAATTAACGATATAGGTAATCAAAGCAGACATTCGGACAAAATGTAGGCTTATAACTTTCAGCTTTGCGTTATTCATGCTGATGTAGAAACAAATCTTGTATTTTTATTGACAAATAAAAAGTTTATTTTAACACCTGTTGCAAAAAACGCAGAAAATAAAATTACATTTAAAAATAGTCAATTATTAAAATGATATAGTTACAGTTATGGTGAAAAGTGAATAGCAAACCAATGCACTACAACAATAATTTCAATAATATGAAAACATTTTTTTTAAGTCTTACATTTATTTTTATTTAAAGAGTTAGTCATTATATTATTAACTATGACATTCGCCTTGAACACTCTCTGACGCTCTAAAACGTATTACGTACTATGGAAATAATTTAAGTATAAAAACTAAACCGGGGACGTTCTTCTTCAAACTTAACAAATTCGAAAGTTATTTTACAAAACGAGAATTACACCTTCGTAACTATATACACTGAGAGAGAATAATTCCTTACGAGAACCCCTTGGGTATTGACGATTGTGTACGTTAGATACAGTTCGTAGTCACAAATACAATACAATAGCTCATTTATATAGCAAAACTGACAATGTGCAATTCATTAGACAGATCAGCATAGTCTATTATCATAATAATTATCTTTATAAATAATATAAATAAAATTAGAATGTACATTAAATAAGTAAGCAAATAAGCAAAAGTTTAATGGAATTATACAGACGATGTTTCTGAATACTGTTTTAGAGCGGGCCAGAAGTCTAAGCCTACGAGTATAGCGCAGTGAATAAGAATAGGAGTGTTTGTTACTGAAAATATAAAAATAGTTTTTAACAAAACTTTAAGAGTTTATAATTTGGGGAAATCAACACCCGCGAGGAGCCAAATTCGTCTCTGTACGACTGCCAGTCGATGTGCCAACTAATGATTTTAAGTTTTTGCTTAAAATATAAACTGCGTTATGAGAACTTTCATCCACTATTTATTTATCCACAGTGTATTAAAAAATTAACTTGCAGTCCATAAAAGTTCAAAAAAGTTCTTGTATGAAATCATTCTCTGTGCTTTTTTTTAAGTTTACAATTAACTTGCACATTAATAAATTACTGACAGTAATTATAACAAAAGTTCTATAAGAGTAATGAAAGTGTTACCTTGAAATAATGAATTAATCCATAACAAGTGAGCACACAGGGTGACACGGTTGCCTAGAGACGGGAGACGCGGCACGACTGAGGGACTGACACTCGCAGCGCCCCCTCTCACTGCCCCCCCCTGGTCCCATTTCCCGCGCTGACACGCCGTGAGCGAACCATCGATCTGGAAGTATTTGGGATTGCCTGCTCAGCCCACTTACTTCGTAATTAGATCAAAGTTGCTATTGCCAGGGGGAGTTGTAGGTGGGCGTTGGAGTCAGTACTTAAGGGAAGTGGTTGGACTTTCATGAAGATAAACGAGGGATTCAAACACACATGGGAAATGTAATGGATGTGGACGGTGTCTTCATGAGAAAATGGAATTGAAAAAAAAAAAAGATTCAATATAAAAGCTAAGTAAACATTAATGCTGCAAACCAGGTTTGAATAACAGCATACGTCCTAAGATTATGTATTACGCAGTTTATATACTTTGTGTAAGAAAAATACATAGAATGTAAAACTGCTTAGTACAAATTGTAGTTAATTTTGGACCTCGCTGAAAAGTATGTTTTTTACTTAGTGCGGCCACAAAAAATGTAAAATTATTTCAATTAACTATTCAAATCAAATCAAATCAGTTTTTATTGCAGTAAATACATAAATGCGTTGCAAAAGTCAGAATGGTTTTAAAATAACTATTCTATTCTAAATAACTACTAGATACATAAATCACCACTGTATTCTCAATAATATTTTACAGGTTTATATTTCTAGGAAATATTTCACAGCTGGATGGTTAAAAAAATGAACAATTTTAAATAACAGTGTTCTTTGTGAAGTTTCAAAGTTGCAATAGACAATAATAATTCTTGTGATACTTCTGTGCACCTTCCATATTTATTAATTTATTTTTGTGTGTTTAAGATTGTCAAGATATGGATTTTGAATGAGTGAGATGAATGTAGTCTTTGTTACAAACTAATCCCGACTATTCATTAGAACTTGTCATTAATTAATAGCCGAACTAAGATATGAGCAAAATTGGATTTTGCGTTAATGTGATGAGTGTACACAAATAAATGTAGTCTTTGCTACAAAATAAGTCCAACCATTTCTAGTAAGTGTTATTAATGAATAGCCCATTGTCAAATGCACAGTTTGTGGTTATCAGCTGATACCTTTAAAAACTTGTATGGCTCTGATTGGGATCGAACCTGTGTGGCTATGAATCTGGGATTTAACCAACTACACTACTGAAAGATGTATATATTTAATTGCTTTTAAATATGCGCATCATAACTGAAACTACTTAAAAACACATGGTAATTTTACTATAAATTCCTACAGAGAATATAAAACACATGCCATCAATTGTAGAGTATTATTGACTGTAGTATCAACTAGTTACGGATAGTTGTAGTTGGTATCAACAATCAAATTTGAGATAACATAGTTATTGTGAAGTATTGTATAAGCTTTATATTTCATTTGGAGAGTAAGAAATAGGAATGACATATCATCTGTCCTGATGAAAGTAAGGGGTTACCACTTAGTGTCTGTTGAAGAAGTAAATAAATAAATCTTTATTTGTCATAAGAATACATTACATATCATTGACAATGTCAAAATAACAGTAACAAAAACCTTGTCAAAGGCTCCTATTTCTAAAAAAGAGAACTGTTCTAACAAAAACTAAAATAGAAAGATAAAATTCAGATACATAGGTTGTGATAATGAAAGTTACAATTAAAAGCAGCAGGACTCAGTAAAAAAACAAAAATTAAAAAAATAAAATAAAAAATAAAATCCTATTATAACAATACCTTTCCAGTGTTAATAAAGTCATCCAGGTTATAAAAAGGGTTCTCAAGTAGCCAATTATAGAAAAAAAATAAAAAAAAATTTTCAGAATAAGCATTGATGGACTCTTTTAGAACATTTTATATTTTTAATGATAAAATAATATGACTATTACTGGTTTTACTAAGACGGTGGGATTCTATCATTGCATTATTTTTAAATCGAGTGTTGTGATCATCACTGTTAAATTTGAAATATTCTGGATTTTTAGAATACAATTGATGAGATCAAAAATAAATAAATTTACTAATGTTTAAATATGCCAATCAATGAAAAGAGGTTTGCAGTGTTCTCTTGGGTTGGATTCATTCATTGCTCTTAAAGCTTTCTTTTGAAGAAGTAAAATTTCATTTATTCTACCACTCCCACCCCGGAAAATCAGACAATATCTCATTATTGATTGCAAATAGGCAAAGTACGCTGTTCTAAGATAATTTTTAGGAATTTGATCAGTGAGACGTTTTAGAAGATAAATAACCCGGGATAGTCTGGAAGACAGAGTTTAGTAAGTTTGCTTGATAGGTCTCCCAACCTCCACGAAAATTCCTTCCCATTGGCTTTTCTTAGAAAACCACTCAACAAGTTTTCTTTGACAAAACAATAAACTGATTGGCCCACTTCTTCATAAATCAGACTGTTCTAGCCATAACTAGAATCTACATTTTCCGGTGACAACCGCGTCAAGGTACTATACAATATTTACAAGATAACCAGACGTTTTGTCCATGCTGTGATGTGGCATCCTCAGTGGTTTCTCTGAAACTCATATGGTTTCTCAGAGAAACCACTGAGGATGTCACATCACAGTATGGGCGAAACGTCTGGTTATCTTGTAAATATTGTAGATAGTACCTTGACGCAGTTGTCACCGGAAAATGTAGATTCTAGTTATGACACCGGCCGTTCTAAGATGTTCTAGCCATGTTCATATTTTAAATAAATTAATGTTTATGTGAACTTTTTTCAATATTATTCAAAGGACCAAACAAATCTCTTCATAACTTCTTTATTTTTCCAGTTGTTCTTTATTTTTCCACCTTTTTCATACCTGTTTTGTAAGAAGAGAACATACACAAGAGTCTGTAGCCATTCTGAAGCTACCATCTCCTCTCTACAGCACTTTTACACCATGTAAATATGTAGTTTCTTATGTAAGACATAAAACAAAGTTTCTTATGTCTTATGGCTGACTTAAACTAATGGCAATTGTTTGTAATGTCTAGATAATTACCCAATCTGAGATGCTGATTAGACTTGAAGAGTGTAAGCAAAAATCCAGAAAACTTTTAAAAGTTCAGTGTTATTTTAAAAGTCCACATTCATTAATTGATATATTTATAATGTAACTTGTTTGAATTTTTAGCAAATTTAAAATGACTTATTTTGCGTTCTGATGAAGATTGATGCTATCAAAAAGCTAAAGAAACTTTCAGAATTATAAAGGATTAAATTAAAATAGTTTAAAAATTACCAGCACTTTCAATAAATGGTCTTAATTTTGTTTTTCTAATTAAAACAATAATATAAAGGGTCATTTTGAGTTTCAAGAAAAATTAATATGAGTTTGTGCACATATATATTTGTGTATGAGCAATGACTATGTGCTTGTGGTAGAGAGAACTAAATATTCCTAATTTGGTGACAAATATTTAGGCTTTTTTAATTTTAAGACTTCATTTACAATATTTCATTTGAGTGAATATGTTTATGAACTTACCAATATACTTATTAATTATTGCAATTAATTAGTCTTTAATTAATTTTGTACAGTCTTCTCTCAAATTAAAATAAAAAAAAAAAAAAAATGGCACCAGGTAACTGGCACAAACTTTCTTCCCTTCCCTTTATTATGTCAGATTGTTTGAAAAAAACAGTAATATCAATCACAAACTAATGTTTACATTTTTTTATAGTAAAAATTAATTTTGTTTGTTTATAAAAACGGAACTGGTAATCAATCACCCAACCAACACTAAAAATATCACCAAACTATATAATAATACGTATATGAAAGTTTGCTTCAAGTCATATGTTAATGTTGAAAATTAATATATTGCCGAATCGAGTTAAAATTAAAGGATGTAAAAACACACCTAAATAAAAACAGAAGTTCAATTAATTACGTTTCTAAGGAATGTACGGACGAAACACTTATTTCAATAAAATAAAAGTATAGATAAAATAATCTTCAAAAATTGCTGTTAAATTAATCATATAGCAAGATTTTATATATTGGGGTGGAAACTAAACGTTATAACTCAAAAACTGTTAAAGTTAGGGATATGCAAATTTTACTAAAATATTTTATATTGTAATTCACTTCTTTCCTGAAAATTATTCAATTTCTTAGAGCCTTTTTGAGAAAATTCCATTTTTAATGTTTTTTGCCCATAAAAAAAAATAAAAACTACCATTTCAAAAGAGTGAAAAACAGTCTGGAGATATTGGCTAAGTAAAAATCGATCCATCCATTTGGTCTTTAGCGAAGTGCACAGACACACACATATACGAACAGACACAAAAATAAAAAAACACTTTTTTCTGTTCAATGATTTTAGACCACCTTGTAAACAATTTTTTTTTGGACATCACAATACTTTATCTATGCTAACTCATATGGATGAAAGTAAACAAGATAAATTTAAGTAATGGTATTAACACCATTTTTTCCACTCTTTGTTTTGAAGATTTTAAGATCAATTACTTAGATGTTGTGTTCCCCAAATGTGCCCCTCTAGGTATAGGCCTATGCCCATTTGTAAATCCACCCCTGGGTCCTTATCTATTCGCTCAATAACTTGAATCTATTTTAGTCATATTGTTTGATAGCTCAAAATGTTTTTTGTCTCTTAACTTAAGATCAGTCTCAAGGAAATTCACATTCAGATACAAACTAAATCTGCTGTCTACTGAATGTAATTTTACTAGCATCAAATAACACAAATTAAATTTCAGAATTATTTGTTGACTTGTTGTATTATCACCTGAACTATTTCACATAAGAGATGATAATTTGGGAGACAGAAATCCCATCACATCATTTACTTTTTCCGCAGAAGGTCAATCCTTTAACTTAAGATAGACAAATAAGGTTAGTAAAATATAACTTGATTAACAATAGAATATAACTTAAAAGATTTTGTTTGGCAAGAATCTCAGGAAGAACATACTTAATTATGTAGTACTTCCTTGCTTTCTCAAATAATTTTAAATAGATAACAATTAATTTATTGAGAAATTTGACCTAAAAGTTTGCCTAGAAAAATCCATAATAACCTTGTAATACTGCTGTATGTGTATGGGTGGATAATAAACAGGCTAAACTGTAGTGAGTGTTTATATCAATAGAAAAGTATCGTTTTAATCTTAACTGAATCTTTACAAAAAGGAAAAGCTATTTTTGCTAATAGTATTTAAATATTGAGGTCAGAAGATTTTTATTCATTACATTATGTTTTCATGTAATTGTGACTCCCAGTTTACTTGATTTGGTTTGTATAAAACATATTTAAAAATGAATTTTTGTATTTACAATAAGTAAATGTTATGATATACTATATTCAACAGGTGTACTAACTAAATTGTTCAACAACATTAGATCAACATTGTTGATGTTTTATTTTAAATTTTTACAAAATCACCAACTAAAATCACTTTTTACTAGGTCTTTTGCCAGCTTCATTAGGCAACACAAATTTATTTTTGGTTATAAACAAAACAGTACAGTAATGAATTTGAAAAACATGTGAAAATAATTAAAAGAACATAAGAATAAAACTTGCCCAGTAATTTTCTTCCTTTTCTAATCTTTTTCTTAGTAGATTTATTTAACATACTATCAATTAATTTGTAATATATTATCATCACATTTTATAAAAAATTATTCTCTCTAATATATATATATATATATATATATATATATATATATATATTATTAATAATTTACCATATATTTATTCTTATATTCTTTTCATTATTTACATATGTTTTTCAAATTTATTATTGTATTATTTTGTTTATAACGAAAAATAAATTTGTGTTGTCTGATGATACCAACTTTGCTGTCGAAAGGCCTAGTAAAAAGTGATTTTTATTGGTGATTTTGTAAAAATTTTAAATAAAACGAAGAATACCAATACCAACTCCATCTGAAATTAACAATTATTGATGTTACTGCTTTTCTCTAGATTTTAACAAGTTTTTATAATTTTATAATGATAACATAGGATACATTTGTTTTGTTTGAAACACATACTTATTTTACTTGCAGCATAAAATTAGTTAAATAATTTCATTTATTAATATTTGCATCACTATGCCTTGCTTGTTCTCAGCATAACATTGATGATCATCATCTAAAATCCATGGGTAAGACTGTAATATGACAACTGCAGCACTTTACACACCCTTGTTACATATATAACATTTTTTCTGCATTGCAAAAACTGCATCATGAGTGTGAAGTAGATTAAAACCTGGGGTATCGCATGTTAAGAAAGTAGAAAATTTGAAATTATTCCAAAACAATACAAAATTCTAAGAGGGGTTTTGTGAAAATAAAATTTAAGTTTGTAAGATTTACCTTCAAGATGTACAATTCTATAAATATTTTGTCTAGACAGATTTTACAACAAAGATATAATGCCAATAGAAAATTTGTAGTTATTTAAATCAAACTGGCTAGCTTCTTGATGATAAAGCTAACTTTGATCATTAACAGTCCAAAATCATTTGAAAGCCTGTAATTCATTGTGAGCAGATGTATGAGAACCTATATCTGGGCCAGGCTAATGTGTGACTGAGAAAGTAAAAGGGCTCTGTTAAACTACTTAGAAAGTGATACTTAATAAATATTAAACTAAACAATAGTGAGATCTAAAGAAATTCTCTAGCATTTTTGCAGAAAAAGAACTCAAGACATACTTAACATCAATTGTTTATACTTTATTTGATGTTTCAATTCAACAGTATTTAATGTTTATACTTCTTGTAAAAATTATTTATCCATTGCCGGCGAGGTGGCTCAGTGGATAAGGTTTCGGAGTGCGGAAGGCAAGGTCCAAGGTTCGAATCCCCACTGAGCCAACGGTCGGTACTTCACTCAAATAAAGTTGACGCACAGGCCTGTAGGCCCATGTCAACTTGCGAGTGAAGTTTTATATAAAAAAAAAATTGTCATTGTTGTAACTATTTATATCCCATTTGAATTTATCTTTATCTGTTGTGTTTCTCATTGAGATTTTGTTTATTTCATTAATCAATTATTCCTAATTTAATGTTTGCAAGGTAATCAACAAATGTTTTTATAATTAGGTATATTATTAACTATATATTATTGTCAAATGTCAATTAGCCGATTTGGCTTGAGAGTTTATTAAGGACAATGTATGTATGTATTTGATGTAATAATTTATTGAATAAAAATATAATTGAAATATAGATATAGTATAAAATGCAAAATGATGTATCTCTCACTTGGTGAGGCCCATTCTGGAATGGAATATCTTGCTCTTTTATGGAATTTTCATGTTTTTTTTTAATTTTTTTATTTTTTGGCACTCAGCCCCGGACTGCAGACAAAGCGTGGAGGGTTAAAGATTCTTTGTGAGACCAAAACTGTTCGCTCGCTGAGTCGAAGGTTCAGGTCTCTTAATCCACAGTTTGTAGGAGGATTCTACTGCCATTTTTTACACTCTTTTCAAGAAGGAGTTTATATTTTTCCTTCCGAGATCAAGATCTTTCAAAAACAAATAGAGTGACTTAGCTAATGCCTTTTGCACCAACTTCAAATTTGTCTATTATTTTTTACGAATTCTTTCATGATAGTTAGTGTGAAAGTAATTAATGTGAATTAGCCGTTGAACATGTTGAATCAAATTATATACTTTTTATTCAACATATGTAAGCATCCTCTTTTCTTAACCCTGGAATGTGGGGAGCGACATAATTTATGCTGTTCACAAAGTCGCTTCTAAAAGAGAGGAGCAGCATAATTTATGCTGTTCACTTAAAATCAATAAAACATATGTTTATAATCAAGCAATCATTACAAAGTTGGTACCAATCAACGCAAAATGTTCTCTTCTATACATTTCAGATTTTTAATAATTTGTTCATGCAATTTTATAAACGTAGGAAATAAAACGTGCAACAAGAAACTTCCACTCAATTCCCACCTGTCGGGATGTTGGGAGCGGGAAAAATGGCCGATGTTTGTCGCATGGCTGAAGAATAACCAGAAGACGTAATTAGGAATAGTAAATATCAGTCTGCAGAGAATTAAATGCTCTATCCAACAAAACAAATTACGATGTTTTAGCTGCATTGGGTATTTTACAACAAATGTTGTTTACCTTTGTTTGCGACCGACCCAATAGTGGGGAGCGGCATAATTTATACTGTTCATAAAAGTTGTAATTCAAACTTTATTTTTGGCAGTAATCTAACAATTCTTGTATATTTCTATTCCGAAATATATGTTCTTTCAAGTGTTACTGCTATAAAAATTCCCAAAAATTATTTTATAATTTTTACAATTTGCTAAATTTGCAAGTACCGTTTACACAATTTGCGCACGCTGACTTATGGTGTTAAAAGTTTTATACCTTTTTGGAATATTTTCATATATTTTACATTTTCTTGTAGCTAATAGATTGTACTAATACAGTACATATAGCAAACAATTATACATACCCCTTATTTTAGATTGTTATGTAATTTTTCGCAGACATTTTTCGTTTCCGTGGTAAATTTTTTATTTTCCTCAATAAACTAAAAATTTGTTTATGGCTACAATATGACTGTTTTTCCCAAACAAATTTGTCTTGTCTATTCAATGGTGATTTTTTTTTAACTTTTACTTATACAATTTGAATACCTACATTGATCATACTATAACTTTGCTACATACTGTAACATTTTCACATTTTATGTAAAAAAAAAAAAAATTCCCAAAAAAGACCTAGTAGTTTATCTAAAATGTAACAACATATTATTATAGTGCACTAAATAATAAACAATTTGGCTATCTTGGAATTATTTAAAAAACATTTTTAGTGCTCCTAAGGAGGGTTATAAGAATTAAACAAATTCTCATATATTCCAATAAAATGATTTATTCTGTGACGCCTTTCGCCTACAATGTAATCAACTTGCGATATTTTGGATATATTCCAAAAATCGATATTTTGGAAGAACAAATGAAAAATAAAACTTCTTATAATAAAATCTGTAGCAAGGACCAAATTTCAGAAATTAATGAGCGATCCCGCCGTGCCTCAAACCTAATGATCTATAACTTACCGGAATCTTCCAGTCCTGATGTTGAGAATAGGAAAACTCATGATCTGGAATTGGTTACAAAGTTGATTAATACTTGTCATGCACAACTTGACTGCTCAGGTATCAGATCTTACCGTGTTGGCAAGAAAATCAAGGATAAGGACAGACCACTAAAAGTGATCCTTAAGAGTGAACAGGATTCTCGTCTCCTCATATCAACATTTTCTTCGAATGCTGATTCTAATGGCCAATTTTCTTCAGTGAAGATCACTAGAGACCGTACTTCTCAAGAACAACAACATCTTAAATCTTTAATTACTGAGCTGGAAGAAAGGAAGTCTCGTGGTGAGCAAATCTGATCATAAAATACAAAAATAATACTCCCTCTATAGTTAGTGCTCAAAAAAACTATTAAAGCTCAACGGTCCACCACAAGATTACTCCTGTTATTTCCAAAATGTTAATGGAATGAGAGGTAAACTTAATTAATTGGCCCGTACTGTTTCTACATGTCCCTTTGATATTATATCCCTCGTTGGAACGAATCTCACTCCTGATTTGAATGACAATGAACTTGGATTTACTGGCTACTCTATATTTAGGTCTGGTAGAAATGAATTGACTAGCCAGAAATCGATGGTGGTGGAGCAATGATCGCGATTCGAAGTTCCATTACTTGCTACAGAATTAATACCATCATAAATAACCGTGAATCAATATTCGTTGCATGCAAGTTTCCTTCGCATAATGTTCTTTTGGGTAATGTCTATATCCCTCCAAATCAGCCCTTTTCTGTTTATTGTAACTATGCAGACTCTGTAGATGAAGTTCTCAACCCTAAAATGAAATTTGATGAAATTGTGCTAATGGGTGACTTCAATCTTCCTGGTGTGAATTGGGCCAACTTGGATATTTCTACTGTGAACACCTTGACTCGTTACCTGCTTGATTTAACAGTAACATACAACCTTAAACAATGCAATACAATACTAAACTATCGGGTTTGTTTGGACCTAATTTTTTCATCATTCTCAAAATGTGTGGTTGTTAGCGCTGATGAAGATTCATTGTTGATTGACGGAAGATAGAAACCATCCAGCTCTCTGCTTTCACTATGGAAATCCCTCATGCTTTGTCTTATCGTACTGTGAAAAGAGTTCTCAACTTTCGTAATTGTGACTCTCATGCTATCTTGCGTGACCTCCAAAACCTCAGTTATCCAACAGCACAAGATATTATTCAGCCTGAATTCTCTTTCAACAACTTCTGTGAACATCTCAGGTCGGTGATCAAGTCCGATACTCCAGTGAAGATTATAAGAAAAAATAACTTTCCTGTATGGTTTACGGGTGATTTGAAGCGTCTTGTCATCACAAAGAAAATTCTTCATAAACACTATAAAAAACTCTTTCTCAATCTGATTATGAACATTTTAGATCTATTAGAAGAGAATGTGATACATTGTCTAAATTGTGCTACAGTAATTATCTTGGAAGAGTTGAAGATAGCATTCCCCATAACATCAAAGCATTCTGGTCTCATGAGAAGAGTTTCAGAGAGTCGCCAGAAATACCATCTAGCATTCGCTATATCTCTACTGAGGCAAGTGAGACTGCTGAAAAGTGTGAACTGTTTGCTCAATATTTTGCATCTGTGTTCAAACAAGACGACATCCCCATCCCCGATCTTGATTTTGGCCTAAACCACACCATATCAAACTGTGGCATAAAAATTTCCGATATTGAACAAAAGCTTGAAGATTTGGATCCTAAAAAGAGTGCTGGACCCGACGAAATCTCACAAGCCATACTTAAGTACTGTGCTCCAGTACTTGCGCCACATCTCTTCATCTTTTATAGATCCCTACTAACAGCTGGAATCTTTCCGTCATCTTTAAAGAAAACTTACGTTGTCCCTATTTACAAGTCAGGTAATAAAAATAACGTTATAAACTATCGTCCTATTGTTATTCAGCCAACCCTGGCAAAGATTTTTGAAAGCATTGTTCTTGACAGTTTATACTTTCAACTCAGTAGATACATTTGTCTGGAGCAGCATGGTTTTATGAGAGGCCGTTCAACTACGACTAACCTTATGGTTTTTCAGGAATATGTTATGTCAGCCTTTGTAAACTCCAGCCAGGTTGATTGTATTTATTTGGACTTCAGCAAAGCGTTTTACAAGGTTAACCACCGTTTACTTGTTGCTAAACTTGAATGTTACGGAATCTGTGGTTCTTTGCTGAAGTGGATTGAGAGTTACTTGTGCGATCGTAGTCTAGTTGTGATGGATTATATTCAATGCCTTCCTCTGTAATTTCCGGGATGCCACAGGGTTCGCATCTGGGCCCAACACTCTTCATACTATTTATCAATGATATTACCAAAGCTATGAACTCAAACTTCCTATTATTCGCTGATGATGTCAAGATTTTCCGAAAAATAGACTCCTCAAGACCAAATGACACTTCAAAATACTCTAGATAACATTGTGACGTGGTGCACGAAGAATGCTATGGATCTAAATGTCTCTAAGTGCTTTACTATGTCATTCTTACGTGGTAATCAACGTCTGGCTTTCGATTACAACATAGGTGGTTCAAGGTTAAGTACTAAAGACAAAATAAAAGATCTTGGTGTGATCCTGACTCCTACTCTAAACCCATACGAACATCTAGCCCACATTGCAGCTAGGGTTTCTTCTACTATGTTTTCCGTCTAAAAAAGGACTTCAAGTCTCCTCTGACCCTGGTAACCATTTACAAGACAGTAATACGCCCTTTACTGGAGTATTGTTCGGTGGCATGGTCGCCTTATCAAGTTGGACATATTGATCCATTGAGTAGATTACAGACTCGATTCATCAGATTGCTTGGGCTGAAACTGGGATATGGGTATCTGGATACGCCTATATCAATAGTGGAGGATCAGTTTGGGCTTCAAAAACTTGAAATAAGACGTAAATATCTGGATTTGATATTCCTGTATAAACTGGTCAATGGCTATATAGATTGTCCAGCTCTGCTGTGTAATGTAGACCACTGTTCCTATAGGCACTCGTTCCAAATTGATCTTCGTAAGAAGATACCAGCCAACCAATTACTCTCTGAATCACGATATGCCAAGACTTCTAAGGACTGGAGGAGAAGCTTCTGAGATTGACTTCTTTGGAATATCGACACTTTCATTCAAAACAAAAATTCTCCACCTATTAACAAATTAATTCATTAATTATGTTTCCTTGCACAACCTCATGTACACAATTACACACAAGACAGTACATAACATCCTGGACTTTACAAGCACAAACTAAAATCTATTTGTTAGTGTTATGATTACTTGTTGATGGACTTATTTTTGTGTAAACTATTATACTAATATATACTAAGATATTCTGTTTATGTAAATGGCTGTATAAATGGTGAAACCGTTGAGCAAATAAATAAATAAACTTCAGACATCAACAAAATTGCAGGCGAAAGGCCTCACAGAATAAATCATTTTATTGGAATATAAGATAATTTTAAAAATGATTTAAAATCTTCCAATAAAGAACTCAAATAAGAAAGGGTTATAAGTGTTAATTTATGTACAGTATTTTCAATGTGTTTTTCGATTTTTTCTAGAAAATAATTATTTACTACATCGTTATGTGAGTTTTGATAGTAGTATGTGAATGTACAGTTCTTGAGAAGATAAAAAAAAAAAATGATAAAATTTACGTTTGGAGCATATTTAGTGTTTTTTATTATTTTTACAAAAAAAGCTTGCGAAGTGCCGAAAAAAGGATATAACAGTTGAGAGTTCATAACAGTTCATCTGATGCCCACAATCTAGGGTTAAGATGGTATAAAAAATTGTACGGCCTTATTTTTAATTTTATAATATTAGATTGGTGTCTCATAAACTGGCCATGCCACCGCTGGAAAGTCCATGGGCCAATAATAGATATACATTTTTCCGTCAGTGGGCTAAAACATACTTATTTTCTATTTCAAATGTAAAGTTAATGTTTATTATTATAATGGGGTATAGTGAATGCTTTTTATTATTAAAGATCCAATCTAGTGATCCATTAAGCTGATATTATGACTTTTTTTTTAAATTGTCAAGATTGATATTTAAAGTTTCATTTGTTTAAATGAATAGTTACAAAACTCAATTTTTTATAAAAATCATCTTGTAGCCCTGTAGAAAAGTTATTCATTTATCAAATGCCTCTTCAAGTGTGATGATGTGATCATTATTATGACTGAATCTAATATCTATAAAGCCGCATGTGTAACTCACTCACTCACGTATACAAATTCTAACCCACTTCCAAATGAGCTAGTAAGTTGAAATTGTAACTTTTACTGAGCAACCAACGGGAAAATTCCGAAAACTAAAAATTTTTAATTTTTAACCCCCCAAAAAAATCAAAATGGCTGACGAGAATTTTGAATTGTCTGCAGAGTTTTACTTACGGCTTCATTGCGGGCAAACCGTTGGTTGTAGAGCAAATCTGACAGCATACTTCACATTTGTAATTAAATTTCCTACAATTTTGTTAAGAAGTAATTTTTTTTGTATTTTTGATCTTAACTACACAAAAAAATCATTAAATTTCCCTTTTCGTTAAAAAAATTCTATCTTTGTTAGGTTTCTTTGTATTTTATTACCGTACTACGATAATTTAAGAACTTAAAACCATACACAGTGTTTAGATTTACTACTTTGTTACCAAAACTGCTTTGAAATTTGATTTTTCACTTTTCATAATCTAGAAAACATTCAAAATGGCTGATGTGAAACTGCTTACCTTTTTGCAGAGTTAATTTTGTTGTTATACTGACGCTGTAATATTTAATTTAGATAAAATTTAACGAAATATTAAGATTCAAAATTAAATTGTGTACAAAAAATTTCATTTACATTTTTATGGTACAATGTTCGGTAAAAGTCGGTAAAGTTGAGTTTTATTGAAAAATTTGATATTTTTGGAAGAGTTCATCCCATTTAAGCATGATTAAAATAAGCTAGAAACTTAAATCCTTACACACTATTTACATTTACTTTTCTGTCAAGAAAAATGCTATACAATTAGATTTAGCACTAACCCAGAAAAATTCAAAATGGCTGACGAGAAACTGCTGACCTGTTTTCACAATTTAAGTTTTTATTTTACTGACACTGTTATATTTACTCTAGATAGAATCAAACGAAATGTTCCAACTAACAATAAAATGCTGTACAAAAAGTTCTATATACATTTAAATGGTACAGTATATACTACAGATTCTTCACATAAAGTTAGTAAATTAGAATTTTATCGAAAACATGTGATTTTTAAAATGGTTCCTCCCATGTCAAATATGATTAAAAAAACCAAAAATTAAAATCCCTACATAATATTTACCTTCATTTTACTGTTAGAAAAAATGATATAAAATTTTATTTGGCAATTTCATAACCTAGACAAAATTCAAAATGGCTGACAAGAAAGCACTTACCTGTTTGCACAGCAAAGGTTTTTGTTTTACTTAATATTTAGATAAGATAACATCAAATGAAATATTTATATTGACAATTTAACTGTGTACAAAAAGTTTAATATACGTTTTGTGGTATATTCTACCATTTCCTTAAAAAATGTCAGTAAAGTTAAGATTTGTCAAAAACACGTAATTTTAAAGAATATTTCTTCACGTTTAAGTATGAATAAAATATGTTGGAAAGTATAAACTTTACAGACTATTTAGCTGTTGTTATATTTGATATTTCACCTTTCAAAACAAACAAAAACTTTCTTTCTTGAACTGTTGAGGTATCTGTTTTTCTGTAGTTGCAATATTTCGTTTAGAAGAAATCAAATGACATTGTTTATTTCACAATAACGTTTACTACAAGAATGTTTATATACTTCTATGCTGTATAGACAACAATTTTCTCACAAAAAGTTGGTTAAGTTGAGCTTTTTATAATATTTGAATTTTGATTTTTTGAATATATCCTCCCATTTAAGCATGATTATAGCCAGCTGGAAACTTAAAACCTTGCACGCTATTTACGTTTACTACTCTGTTGACCAGCTAACCACTTATCTTGTGTAGACCTCCCTCCCACCGGTGTTCATGTTGGGAGCTCTCTGTGATCAACTTGGGGGTAATTATCTTGGGTAGCCCCCATAGTCAACTTGGCTAGCACCCCGTGATCAACTTAGGTAGCCTCCTCGTCTATTAGTTTTTTTTTTTTTTTTTTTTTTTTTTTTTTTTATTATGTTATTTGCCCAAATGACTATATTGAACAAAACCAAAGTTATTAACCAATTTTTGTTAATAATTTTTGTTAACAGTATTTTGTTAAGCTCAGAACCAAGTATATTCCTCAAAAAAATTGGTATTCAGCCTATTTCAGCATGATTAAAATAGGTTGGATACTTAAAACCTTATACACTATATACGTTGACCTCTCCGTTTACCAGCCCCTCTGATTAATTTCGGTGGCACACAGTCATCGACTTACGCAACCCCCAGTGATGACCTTGGTTAGACTCTGTGATCAACATTGGCATCCTCCATGACCAACATGCGTAGATCCCGTGAACCTGTTGGGAACCCCCTGTGATCAACTTGGTTAATCATCCGTGATAATCTTGGGTAACACCCATCATCGATTAGGTTAACCGGCCGTCAACCACTTAGGTAGCCCCAATGATGATCTTTTATAGTCCCCTGTGATCCACTTTGGTAACCACCCATAATAATCTAGTGTAACCTGTGATCAACTTGGAGAGCTCCTAGTAATCAATTTTGGTAGCCACTCGTTATCATATTGGAAAGCACCCTTGACTGACTAGCTATTGATGCTTAACCACAAGGGGTTTGGGGGCGAAGCCCCAATGAGCGAAGCGAGTCCTTGAAATAGAAACCAATATTTTAGGCTTTTTCGTGAAGCAAAATGGACCCCTACAATGTGTATTTCCTGATGTGCAAGAAAGTGTGTGTCTGTATTGCAAGTTTAGTAAATACAATACTTAGTAAATATGTATGTACCAGGAGTCTAATTTTTAATCTCAATTGAACAATGATATCAGCCTTATCACAACATAAACAGCAATAAATCTTGTATGAAAAATTTAATACATGGACAATTTACTTTGAATAATACTATTGTTTCCAGCTCATACTTGTTACTATGGTCATAAAATAGAAATGATGGAGAGAGAATAGCGCTTGTAGTAAATTAATTGTAAAAAAATAACTGTATTTCTCAATCGTTACAAAGAGACCCGCAGATACATTTGATATGATGAAGCTTCCGAACATTATTCAGCATCAGTAGATTTATGTAATGTTACAAAAATGATCCAAATATCTATATATTTGATTTTTTAATCTTTCATAAAGAAATTTTAACCTTTACACAACAATACTTTAAGAGATAAATAACGCAAGAATTTCTGAGGATCTTGAATCATACTAAAGTTGGGACCATGCATAGTCATTGACTACAGAAACAAGAACTCTCCGCTCATACAGATCCCTAAAGACGGTTTTCTTGTTTGGAAAATTAGTAGAGGTTTTGAAAGTCAGCAGTCTCAATCCCTCCAGATGAATTAATTTGGCAATTAGATAAATCACATTCTCATGCACAAACATCAATACTATATTTCGATACTTAGCTTTTCAATACGTGGTTCTGTTTGTATCTATCTGTTGTTCTCTGTTACTTTTTAATCACTTATTCTTTTATTAGTAATTTGTGTTAGCATCCCTATTTTACAATGGGCCTTGGTAGGAAGACAATATAAATGAAAGTGTGGAAGACTGAACACGAAAAAGCCAATATGACGTTGTCCCTCTGTGCACCAAAAGCGACAACTCCTAGTAGAGGAAGATATTTTAATTACAAGTTATCCTTCAACCATAAAAAAGACAACCTCCTGAAAGTGTGACATGTGAGGTTTTGTGTTACTCAAATGGGACTGGTATTCTGTGTTGTCCATTAAACATTTTATGAACTGTCTGTTTAGGGCCACACTGCACAGAAAAGAATTAATGATTCCTAACACTATAAGGAACGCATGGAGGTTTAGGAGTGTAGCTACCAATGAGGGAAGTTAGTATAAATTATGTACGATACAACATCAATCCTTTATTCATATAAACATAAGAATAAATTTGAAACAAATACATAATAAAATGAATGTAAAAAAAATTAATATAGAATAATGGTAACAATTACATTACTTAGATTTAAAATAATATTGCTTTTTACATTTCTGAAGGTAATACACCTTTAACATAAATTTAGCACTGATTTTAATGAGATATGTTGTTTTATACATTAAATTAATCGGAATCAATATTCAATATTCAATATACAAAATCAAAATCAAAATCAAAATCATTAAAATTGTCAAAATCATCAAGATCTTCAAAGTAACTGGACCTTGAGTAATTGCGAGTACGTCGGCGAGAAACAACTGTGTTTCTATAGTAAAGAACAAACTGAGGCAATACTTCATGATCATGAAATTTTACATAAACTTTATTCCTATTCCCAACTGCAGTATCACATTTTAAAGGAGGAACTTTCATTCCAAACGAGCCTGCAGTGGACCGTGAAACAAGTACTTTTGAAACAATAAAGGCTCTTTCACAACCTGAAAAAGAATGAAATTGGTGAATAATATTAATCCAAATAGAATAGATTATCACCATTAAGTGCCCCACATACACGTACAGTAGTATTGACCCACCCACCCACCCATACACGTATAGTGGTATTGATATATGGGTACGGTAGTATTGACCCACCCACCCACCCATACATGTACGGTAGTATTGACCCACCTACCCACCCATACACGCACAGTGGTATTGACCCGCCCACCCACCTATAAATGTACAGTAGTACTGACCCACCCACCTATACATGTACGGTAGTATTGACCCACCCATACATGTACGGTAGTATTGACTCTCCCACCCACTCATACATGTAACCACCAATGTATTGGTGGACATGTACGGTAGTATTGATCCACCCACCCACCCATACACCTACCGTAGCATTGTACGTACGTGTATGGGTGGCGGGTGATGAGCTTTTATATGTGTATGAAAAAAACATCAAAATTATTTCTTAACAATGGTGTGGCCTTGAAATACCACCACCTATACACGTACTGTGGTATTGACCCACCCACCCCCCCATTCACGTACTGTGGTACCCACCTGCCCACCCGTACAGTACAGTTGTATTGACCCACCCCGCCCACCCATACAGGTACAGGCTTTTTTTTTAAGAAATAAGATTAAACATTTGTGGTTGTGTAAGCAAAATAAAAGATATTGATAAGAATGTGTGGTCTACCTCAAAAAAAACGTATATAATTATAAGCTATTCATGGACTTTCATTTAATTGCATCTGTTGAGTCCGTGCACACACACATACGTTAATTTTTACATATAATACACACACGCACACGCACACGAACACGAACGCACACACACACGTAAAGCGCCAGCGTGCGTACGTGTATGTACGTGTATGGGTGGGCGGGTAGGTCAATACCACCGTACGTGTATGGGTGGGCGGGTAGGTTAATACCACTGTACGTGTATGGGTTGGCGAGTAGGTCAATACCACTGTACGTGTATGGGCGGGTGGGTAGGTTAATACCACTGTACGTGTATGGGTGGGCGGGTAGGTCAATACCACTGTACGTGTATGGGTGGGCGGGTAGGTCAATACCACTGTACGTGTATGGGTGGGCGGGTAGGTCAATACCACTGTACGTATATGGGTGGGCGGGTAGGTCAATACCTCTGTACCTGTATGTGTGGGAGGGTAGGTCAATACCTCCGTACTTGTATGGGTGGGCGGATAGGTCAATACCACTGTACGTGTATGGGTGGGTGGGTAGGTTAATACCACTGTACGTGTATGGGCGGGCGGGTAGGTCAATACCACTGTACGTGTATGGGTGGGTGGGTAGGTTAATACCACTGTACGTGTATGGGCGGGCGGGTAGGTCAATACCACTGTACGTGTATGGGTGGGCGGGGAGGTCTACCACTGTACGTGTATGGGTGGGCGGGTAGGTCAATACCACTGTACGTGTATGGGTTGGCGAGTAGGTTAATACCACTGTACGTGTATGGGTGGGCGGGGAGGTCAATACCACTGTACGTGTATGGGTGGGCGGGTAGGTCAATACCACTGTACGTGTATGGGTGGGCGGGTAGGTCAATACCACTGTATGTATATGGGTGGGCGGGTAGGTCAATACCTCTGTACCTGTATGTGTGGGAGGGTAGGTCAATACCTCCGTACTTGTATGGGTGGGCGGATAGGTCAATACCACTGTACGTGTAAGGGTGGGTGGGTAGGTTAATACCACTGTACGTGTATGGGCGGGCGGGTAGGTCAATACCACTGTACGTTTATGGGTGAGCGGGTAGGTCAATACCACTGTACGTGTATGGGTGGGTGGGTGGGTCAATACCACTGTACGTGTATGGGTGGGCGGGTGGGTCATTACCACAGTACGTGTATGGGTGGGCGGGTGGGTCAATACCACTATTACTTGTTAGATATTTAGATTTGAATGAGTATACATATTCTTATAGTGGACTTTCTTATAGTTTATGTTATATTTTACAATTTTGTTTCCTATTGTTTTCTAGCAATATTTATGAATTGTTCTACTGTTTGAACCAATTAAGAATGCCTCTTCAAGCGGATTTCTACTTGAACATGGACCTATTTTCTCTCGTATGTCGAACACTCTTGGCAACATCGCGCGTCAGTGCTACACTAAATACCTCTACAGAAAGCGTGCTCATGTCAAATCCGGTTAGATTACTACTGTGAACATTAGGTGTAGTATTATAGATAGACTTGTATAATACTACACCTAATGTTGTTATCAATGTTCTGTATAAAACATTGTTGACCACAATCCTATATATGTGATTTGTTACTCTTCCAGCCTCTAGACACAAATATCACTAGTCTACTCTTACAGCTTTCATCAGTCCACTCATACACCCTACAAATATTACTGTTCTCCCACTCGTGTCTTCTGGATACAACTTTCATCAGTCCACTCATACACCCTCTAGATATAAATGTTGTCCCATTCATTTACCATCTGGATACAACTTTCATCAGGCCACTCATACACCCTCTGGATATTACTGTTGTCCCACTCATGTATCCTCTGGATTCAAATTTTATCAGTCCACTCATATATATATATATATATATATATATATATATATATATATATATATATATATAAAATTGTTGTCCCACTCATATACCCTCTTTATATGAGTGATATACAACATATACAACTTTCATACTGATATACAACTTTCATCAGTTCACTCATACACCCTCTAGATTTTACTGTTGTCCCACTTGTGTAACCTCTGGATAAAACTTTCATTAGTCCACTTATACACCCTCTAGATCAGTGGTTCTCAACCTGGGGGGTGTGCCCCCCTGGGGGGGGTGTGAGAGAATTTCAGGGGAGGCGTGAGGGTACAAAGAAAAAAAATTAAAAAATAAATATTTTGTTAAAAAACAAAAACTTTCAAAACCATCAAATAAACTTTCGTATTTAAATATATCTGGATTTTTATTTTGCATCCCAGCTTTTGCTAACGTAGAGTTAGCATCGTCAGTTTCATAATTTCACTGTTCTAACTTGAACCAACCAATTATTGACTGGAGGGGAGGCGTGAGCTATCTTCAGTGTTCAAAGGGGGGGCGCCAGTGCTAAAAGGTTGAGAACCACTGCTCTAGATACAACTGTTGTTCCACTCATGTACCTCTGGATACAACTTTCATCAGTCCACTCATACACCCTCTAGATATTACTGTTGTCCCACTTGTGTACCTTCTGGATAAAACTTTCATCAGTCCACTCATACACCCTTTAGATACAACTGTTGTTCCACTCTGTACCCTCTGGATACAACTTTCATCAGTCCACTCATACACCCTATATATATATATATATATATATATATATATATATATATATATATATATATAACTGTTGTCCTACTCAAGTAACTTCTAGATATAACTTTCACCAGTTCACTCTTTCACTCTCTTAGATATAACTGTTGTTCCACTCATTTACCCTCTGGATACAAATTTCATTAGTCTACTTATACACCCTCTGAATATTACTGCTGTCCCACTCATGTTCCCACTGGATATAACTCTTTATCAGTCCACTTATACACCTTCTAAATATAACTGTTGTCCCACTCATTTACCCTCTAGATACAACTTTCATCCAGTTCTGTGGAGTATGTCTAGATAAGAGTGCACAGGTATGTTGCTCCTGTTTTTGGCTGTTGTCAGTGATATATTTTTCTTGTTTTTTGTTGATAGTTGGTATAGTGAGGCATTGTGGACACTTAGGTAAGATTATTTTACTTTAATATTTTCACACCTAGTACTTTAAAAAAAACTTTTTAAGTTCTCAACAATGCCTACTGACTGTTCCCCCACTTCTCCACCAGTCACTCGGTCCCAAGGACCTAGTGGTATGGGGAAAGAAAAGAAACCAGTGCAGAGAACTTTGTCTGACTCATTTGGTGGCTTATCGAGTGAACTGACGGCAGCTATTCAGTCTGCGATTACCAATGCCCTGTTTTTTGAGGCTTTGTTCACCAAACTACTGATATGATCTCGCAGACTGTCAATGACAACTTGACCTCTGCGCTCCAAGTTGCTAACAGCCGTATCGACCAGCTCACGGCGGAGGTAACGTTGCTGCGAAACCAACTGCAGCGACAGGTGTTGCGGTATGGTGACCTGGCTCTGTATCAACATCATAACAACCTCCGAGTCTTCGGGAGAAGACATTGATGGTTTGTTGCTGAGCATAATCAAGGATCAACTCAGCGTTGATATTGGGTTGAAAGACATCGACAGGTCACATCGGGTTGGACAACTCTAGAAGTCGGCACCTGGCACAGAGATGAGACCACGACCCGTCTTGGTGAAATTCGTGAGTTACAGACAACAGCGGGCTGACTTTTCTGTAAAGAAAAGACTTAAGAGAACCAAGATCAACATCAGAGAAGACTTCACAGCATCCCGATTGGTGGATTACAAAAATGCTGTTGCAAAATATGGTTTGAGACAGGTTTGGGCCCAGGATGGACGTATTCATTTTGTGATTGTATTCTTATATCCAAATCATGGCTTAAGCCTCACATACCCTCAGCTTCTGTAGACATACCAGGATACACTCACTATCGTAATGACTGTCTGTTTGCTGGAGGTGGGGGCACAGCGGCTTACATCAGGTCCTCATTACTACTGAGGTGTTGGAGATCTCTGACACCTCAAGACCATTTCAACCTAAGTGGATGTTTATGGATATATCATTTAATGGTGTTCACACGCTCCTTGGACTTTGTTATCGACCACCTAAAGTTGGCTTCTTGGCAGAATTCGAAAGTGTCCTGTTAATACTGATGCCTTGGTATAGTCATGTCATTGTGACGTGTTATTTTAATAATAATTTACTGGGATGAGACACGTATGACAAACGACAACTTACCACTATGTTTTACTCAAGTATCTTAACTTTACTCCCTTTTCAGACCACACACCACACTGATCACTCTGACACCTTAATTGACCTGCTAGCCGTTAGTGACTCAACTTGAATTGCACATCATGGCCAGCTGTCTGTCCCTGGGATATCAAAACACGATCTTCTGTACTTTAAAGTCACGTCACCACAGCACGTGCCTGTTTGTTTCTTTTTGAAATTTTAAAAGTATTAACCCTGCTAACCTTTAATTTAATTCTGCACATGCTAGAAATTTGAATTGGGATACAGTTTTATCTGCTAACGATGTTAACATTATGGCCGACAACTTCCAATCATATTCTTGTCAATCTAGTGGACAAACATGCCCGTGTTGTAAGCAAACGAATAACCAGGCAACCTGCGCCTCGGACCACTCCTGTCAGAAAATGGCCCAGTGTGACTCTATCCATAGGAAATTTAAGAGGACTAAGGAGCACATTGATAGAAATGTTTATAAACATCTACAAAATAGAGTTAAACAAGAAATGCGAAATTCAAGAGCTAGGTACATATATACATATTTCACTGAAAATAAATCATCTACTGATCGCTGGATTATGATTAATAAGTTGGGGGTGTCCAGGATTAAATCTGATAGTCCCAACTCAGTAAATCTTAATAAGCTTAATAATTATTATATTAATCTACCTGTTGATAACACCGGGCTATCGTATTTTCAGATCATCTTAGATCTCAGCTTCCAATTCATATTTTACTTTAACTATGACAAATGAGAATGAGGTCTATAAATCCATTATGATGATTAAAAGTAATGCAATTGGGGCAGACAAAATTGTTATGAAATTATTAAAAGTTATAATCCCTGCAGTTTTACCTGTTGTCACGTCAATCTTGAACAAATCACTTGCAACCTCAATATTTCCATCTGCCTGGAAATGAGCGATTGTTCGGCCAATCGCCAAGACACCAGGCCGAAGATACGATTATCGACCAATCTGTATCTTACCTGCACTCTCTAAATGTTTTGAGAGGATTGTTCAACAACAAGTATGTAATTATCTCTTTAGTAATGACCTTCATAGTAAATTTCAGTCAGGTTTTCAAAGAAATCACAGTACCACCACTGCACTTCTATATACCACTGAAGATATCTGAAAAGCGATGGACAACAGACAAATGACATTGCTCACTCTGTTTGATTCTTCTAAAGCGTTGATTGTGTCCATCATCCACTGCTCAAAGCTAAACTTTCTCATCTTGATTTCTCGTCTGACAGTATTTCCTGGTTTGAATCCTATCTGACTGGCAGGTGTCAGCGTGTACATTTGAATAACGAATATTCTAGTTGCGGAAGTGTAACCAAAGGTGTCCCTCAGGACTCTGTACTTGGACCTCTACTGTTTACTCTGTACATCAATTGTCCAACAGCCTTTCTCACTATAAATATCACCTTTATGCTGACGACTTACAAATATACTCTCACATTATGTATCAGACTTAAATGAAGGGGTTAATAGAATGAATTTTGACATTAAATCTATTGGTGAGTGGGCGTTCAGACACAGCTTAAACCTGAATAACAATAAGACTCAACCTATTAGACATAACAGACTGATGGCACAGATTGATCTTGATACAGTACCTACAGTATCTATAGTGGTAATAATTCTTTTAACTACTGTGACAAAATTAAAACTTGGGACTCCTTATGAATACTACACTCACATGGTCTGATCATGTATCTTTAACGTGTAATAAGGTTTTTGCTGGTATTCACTCCTAAGAGATATTATAACTGTTTACCTTTAGATGTAAAGATTATGCTATTGAAAACTCTTGTGTTTCCCCACTTTGACTACTGTGACGTTGTCATCAATGACATGCCTACCCATCTTTCAGATAAATTTCAATGAGCGCAGAACTACTGTCTGCGTATAGTTTCAATCTCCATCGAGATGAACATATCACTCCTTACTTCAGACGTTTAATTTACTGAAGTTATTCGAGTATAGAAATATAAAAATGTTATCTTTACTGTTCAATCCAAAAATCTTTCTTATTTAGCTTAAAATTGTGTGTTTAACTTCAGCATCAGTAATCGGGACACGCGTAAGGGCTCATCAATGTTAACTAAACCAGCTCATTGAACAGCACTTTACAATAGATCTTTTACTGTCACTGCCTGCAGCAGATTGTGGAATAAACTTGATCCTTTAACTCGAAATATTGATAGTCGAGCTCGGTTTGTTGCGGCACTGAGGGAGTAGTTATCGGTGGATTCGTGGAGTTGTCGGCCTTGGCCGTGCTGTCAATGTTGGACTGAGTGTATGTCTGATATGTATTTGTTATGATCAGTTCATAAATACATAATTTATGAATTATTCCAATAAATGGAATAATTTTTATTTATTGATTTTTTTTTTTTTTTCGTGTAAGTGATAGTTCTTTGTTTTATGTTCTTTCACGTTTGATGCTTAATTTGTTTAGGTTTAATTATCTTAAAACTCTAATTTTGTATTGTTGTTTAACTTGTAAATAATGTGCTCAGCAGAAGTGAACATGTATGAACTCTTTAGATATACTCATTATAGTTTTGTATTAAATTTTCTTTATGTTAAGTGTAAGAGAGGACCTAATGGTCCTAACTTTGCCTCACTAAATACAATTTTTTTATTTCATTTCATCAGTCCACTCATACATCATCTAGATATTACTGTTTTCCCACTCATGTACCCTCTGGATATAAATGCTGTCAAGATCAATTTATTTGAAAAAATACTAACATATTTGTTTCCATTCTAGTATAATATAATTTATATGCTAAACTCAACAGTTTAGAAAAAATAACAGCTAGGCATATATTTCCCAAATTTCGGTTTTAATGTTTGAAGTTTAGATTTTTTGATGAATGCATATTTAAATGAGGGGTCTTCTCAATGTTGAAGTCCATAAGGAATCTTAACATTTTGAGCTGTCATATTTCCGTTACTAAGGAAAATATTACATTTCCAAGAATCAAACAGTCTTAAAATTACTTTTCTAACTAAATCAATCATGAAATACAGGAATTTCATAAGGAAAAACAAAGTTTACTGTTATATTTAAAAAATGGCAGCAGTTAAAAAAAATTGTATTATGTATTTTTAACTGTCTCCAAAAACAAAGTGAGTTTCATCATTTATTTTTTTGTCAGAATTAAGGTTTCCAGATCACAATAGTGGCCAATTTACCCTATTCATATATGCCGCTAACAAATCGGTTAAAACATTGTGGATATATCAAAGTTAATCATATTTGATGAATAAATTAATTTAAAACATGATTTTAGGCATACTATGATTTAAATGGTCACATGGGCTAGCAGGCCGTGCATGAATTTTATTTTAAGATATTGACTTTAAGTTCACCTCGGATTCAATTGGACACTACAGTGTGAGGCTGTAGTCATTGAGGTGTTGACTCAGATAATAGAAACTAGCACATTATTATATTGAGAACGAATTTAGAGGCAAGAGTAAGAAGGTAATGCAATTCTAGAACTAAGATTAATAAAGTATAAACTCATGACATTTTTACTACCTATGCTTTCATTCGCATATTTGTTTGCATACTCTGCATCGCCCGAGAAACTGGTACCGAGACCAAACTTTCCTCTTGTAATCCTTCGCCAGTCAAAATTGTTATTAATTATTGACTTAACATTTGACACTCCAGTAACGTGAATCAACTCCTTTTCCTCAACGTATGAATTGCGACATTTGTACTCTTCTTTTTTAATCTTGTACATAGCTTCCAAAAAACTGTTTTTAACTTTTTTTACATCCTTTATGTTCCACCTGAAAAAGAAAGCCCCTTGTAAAATTATTGTAATAGAAAAATAAGCCATTCATAATCTTAAAACATTCATAACATTAAATACGATAAGGGTACATCCTCTATTACTTGTGCTCTAACATTGTACAGCGTTGTCTGGACAATAAGATTTGTAATTCATTACGGTATGTCATTCTTCCTGATGGTGTGATATATATATCCCAAAAAAGTTGTACTATATAGTGACGAGAAGCTAATTTATTGTTAATGCTTATAATATAAGATTTATGACAAATTAATTTTACCAAACTAAACAGTATTAAAGACCTTTGAACCATTATCCCTAGAAACAAACAGTTCTTGATTATTTAGAATTTCGAGCATATAATCAGAGATTGTAGAACTATAGTTCTATAATTTTTTTATAAAACCAAATCCAATATTGTTATGTATTTACCAACTTAACCACATGTGTTAATGTTTTAATATAATTATTTCAAGCTGTTGATTATTAGATTATTTACATTTGTAAATAAGATTGTTTTTTCTTCTGAATAAAAATGTTCAACAAACTTGAGGATTTATCTATGGATAATTCAAGTTAATATACAATATATACCCATATAAGATTAGTGATAAAATAATTTTATAGATAGGAACACATGAGATGCTGTTGAGAGTAAGAGAAAACAAAGTGATGTGTAGTTGTAAGTTGACCATCCTCATAGTCAAATACAAATACGTTCAACTAAGGTGGAAAGCAATTTATAAAAGCTCGAGGAACAGCTAATATAATCCTGACGTATACTTTATAGTCTTCTCCAGGAAATAATTTTATCACAGTTCTGCCTCTGGCTCTCTACTCAAGTACTGGTGTTGATTTACTTGCAACTCCGTTGACATTCAGAAAACCAGTTGCCGTCAGTCTGTCCACCCTCAAACCGCAGTATGGGGTGAAAAATAGTTGAGCGTGTTATTCTCTCAAACTACTTTCCCATCTGGCAGTACATTTATTAGAAGCTTACATGTGTTTTGCAGGTGAACATTACTTCACCTATAAACATGTCACGCTCATACGAGTATTTTTTTTTTTTACTAAATCTTTTTTTATGAGAGTCTTTGTATTACCACAGTATAACATAAATATGCAGTAGCGAAGCTCAGCCGCTTAACTTGCCAACCAAGCGATCCTAGCAGTGATATAGTAAACAAACGATTTGAATATTTACACTCAATTAATTGTATTGCAATATCAGTTGCAACTGCTGTGCTATCTAGCGGAGAGATGCTATAGCTCTGCGAGACGACGACTAGGATCACTAGCGTTGAGCACCATCTGTTTATATTATACTGTGGTATTACTATGAACTATACTCTAGTGGTTTGGTTAACTGCATTCAAGAAATTAAACTTGTTGGTTGGCAACTAGTTTCCTGCTAAATGGTGTAGTTCATCAGACTAGGCCGGCTGTATTTATTTTAAAACATTAAAGTAAATAAACATAAAAACATACTAGTGACGTCACAAAGAATTACACAAAGAGTTCAAGTCTAGACTGCTGGTGATGATGACTGCACCAGTTAGCAATTGAAACTAGTTGCCAACCAATAAACTGGATATTTTGAATGCAGGTAACTAAACCAATATAGTGAATTTGTTACCTGCTTTAAAGAATAAGTGTGACTAGATCTCTATAAGTCTAGATTTATTCCAACTAGCTTTGGTTAAACAAAACTTAAATTCAACAACAGCTGTATTTAAAAGCAAAATTAGTGGATAAAACAGACTGCTTCCAAACTAAACTACAGCACTACACCAAAAGTGCTGCTATTATCATTATTTTACTGTATTGATCTTTCATCATAGTAACGTTTATAACCCTAACAATGTGATGGATTAAGTTAACCCTTCCAACGCCTTAACAGATATATCAGACTCACTAAAATTTGATCGAAATGACTAAACTGATATATACGTCATCTCAGAATTAGTAAAAAACCAACTTGAGGTGGTTCTCTTGTATTTTTTCAAAAACTAAACATAATATTGCAACAATTCTGAGATGACTTATATATGAGTTAAGGCATTTCGAGCAAATTGTAGTGAGACTGACATATCCATTAAGACGTTGAAAAGTTTAAGACGAAGTTTAGACCAAAATAACAAAATATAATTGTAGTGTTAAAGATTTAACTTTATTCCAAATATTTTTTAATGTCAAGTATTAACAATCAATGTAAGTAAAAAAGATTAAGAAATATACTGTATAAATTTTTTAACCCTGAAGTAGTCGCGCCTGATTTTGTTACGTTATTAGTTGCGCTGGGATATTCCAAACCCCCAATTTAAAAATCTTCTAAAAAATCAAGTTATAACTTTTTTCAAACCAAACTTGGCCAGTGTCAATCTATAGTCATATTTAAGCACTATACAGGGTGTCTTAAAAGTCCCACCCCCCCTATTAACTTTCTTATGAATACAGATAAAGTGATTTACTTCTGGGAATGTTTATATGACCAACTAAGGAGTTTTTTATGTATGCAAATTTTTTACACCCCCTCTCAAAAGGGGGTAGTTTGGGGGTAAGTAAAAATTTTTAAATAGGAACCCCTATCAAATGACAATCATTTTAAAGGTAATATTAAAAGAAGAAGAATGGCGGAAATTAGAGGTCTCTAACATTAGTCTATCAAATTTAGTGGCAGTTTTTCTGAACTCTCACCTCAATTTCACTCAGATGAGATGCTCAAAATGGCTGCCATGAACTTCTTGACAGTAAAAAAGCCTGGATTTAAAACCACGTCTCACATTTTATAAGATTTCAGGCGTGATAAGGTGGCAGGCCTCTTCGATTCTTGTCCTTAATTCATCGAGGTTTGCGGGCTTTGTGTTGTAAACTTTACTTTTGAGGAAACCCCAAAAGAAAAAATCCAGAGGTGAAAGGTCAGGTGAACGTGCCGGCCACTCTACCAAAGTGCCATGTCGACCCATCCATCTATCGGGAAACGTTTGGTCTAGGAATGTCCGGACAAGCATATTGTAATGTGGAGGAGCACCATCTTGCTGAAATACAGGCTCATAAGTACCTTGTACTACCTCATTTATTGCTGGGACAATGCCGTTCCGTAACATGTCCAAGTATTTAATGCCAGTTAAATTACCATCAATAAAGAATGGCCCAATAACAGTTTCCCAAAATTCCAGCCCATACATTCAATTTTTGTGGCTGTTGCGTATGGGCTTCAACCATCCAGTGGGGGTTACTGTTTGCCCAATAACGGCAGTTGTGCCGATTGACTGTCCCATGCAAAGAGAATGATGCTTCATCACTAAAACATATATGTGATATTAAATTATTATTCTCTTCAATCTCCTGCAACATTTGCTCACAAAACTGAAGTCTTCGGTCAGGGTCGTCTTCATTTAATTCTTGATTTAACTGTGTTTAACTGGTACTTTGTACGGGTGGAACTTGTGACGCTTTAACACTTTATGAACAGTATCTTTTGAAATTCCAACATCAAGGGCAGTGGACTGCAGAGATTCATGTGGGTTTGCAGCATAATTTGCTAAAACCTGAATTTGGATCTCATCTGTCGCAATGGCAGGGCGCCCTGATCGTGGTGCATCTTTGACACTAAAGTTTGTTGAGAATTTGTTTACTAAACGTCTAATGTATGCCCTGTCTACTGGTCTATCCGGATAGGCAGCATTAAATAAACAAACTGCTTCATGAACATTTCTCCTAGCTTCCCCATAGAACAATATCATCTCTACTTTATCTTCATTTGACCGAGCCATTTTTATTAAATACGAATAAAAAGAAATTTAACACAGTAACTGAACTGAAAGTGTTACACGTACTAACTAGTAATCTAATAAGAGATAAGGAAGAAGCCATTGGTATTCTCAGGTTGCCCTACTGGACTTTGGTCAGACAAACCAAAACCAAATAAATGCTATGTTATTTGCGGTTTTTGGTGTTTGTTGATTCTTGTAATAACTTGTTTTACGATTAGGTGTCATCAGTTCTCAAAACTAACTGGTGGGTGAATGTTTTGTCTGCCTTACAACAATTTTAAATGTAACATAAGCTGAGGGGGTTTTATGAAATAATTCCAACTTTAAACTGCCACTAAATTTGATAGACTAATGTTAGAGACCTCTAATTTCCGCCATTCTTCTTCTTTTAATATTACCTTTAAAATAATGTGTCATTTGATAGGGGTTCCTATTTAAAAATTTTTACTTACCCCCAAACTACCCCCTTTTGAGAGGGGGTGTAAAAAATTTGCATACATAAAAAACTCCTTAGTTGGTCATATAAACATTCCCAGAAGTAAATCACTTTATCTGTATTCATAAGAAAGTTAATAGGGAGGGGGGACTTTTAAGACACCCTGTATAAACTTAGCAAGTCAATTAATAAGGTGTTTAATTAATTAAAATATTATATGTTTATACTACACAAAAAAGGTAGCATGTTAAAAGTATATGTTAAAGTTACCTATTGTTATACTTCTGAGAGGGTGAAATTATTTCCCCTTTCATTCAAGGTATTTTGAATGGAAATATATGATTAGAATAACTTTATATCTGATACGTACGATTTTGTTTTGTTTTGAAACATTATGTTTTGAAACTTAGCAAAAATTAAAAACTTTAGGTACAATATAATGAAATATATTGTGTTTAACAAAAAACTTACTTTATTATAAATATAAAGAGGTATAAACATATTACCTTTCATAATTTACATTTTCAATACCAGGGGCCTGTTTCACGAAAGTTACAAGTTACATATTCACTATTTCACTAGTACAGGTAGTTTTAGTTACAATTTCACAAGTACAGGTGTTTCTTGAAAACACTTGTTACTTTTATAATAAAAAGTCACAGTTGTGACTAATTGTTACAAGTCAGCTGATCACTGTAATAAGTTTATTTTAATGTTTACATTTACTTTAGCTATTAGATATATTGGAGAGGAAAAGAAAATTAGAATTACCTCCATCTAAATTCACAGAAGGTTTTACAACTGATAAAGGACATTTTGACCATTTAGTATAAGTTTCTTTAATATTTAAAAAATAATTGAAAAGCTCAATATTTGTTTCAATTTGTAATAATAATGGTTATATTAACTAATTTGTTCAATACCATTTCATTGTTTGCTTAGAACCTATCAAACTGATATACTGCAGTACTTAGATTTGTATACTTTTTGATAAATTATATTTAATGGTGAATAAGTAACTACTAACTACCATAAATAATCAACCAATTTTCTGTAATAAAACGTATAGTTACAGGCCTACTTTTATTTATTAACTGAATTACATATTAATAGGTGATTTCTTATTAACTGATAAAATAATTTAAATTTAAAATAAGAATGTGTACAAAAAATCAGCTTTTAATTAATACTAAAACATAGTGGTTCATCAACAATAATTAATTTCAAAATACGGTAATGATAAATTATTCATAAAACAGCAGTCCCTTATTTTAATAATTAATTGTTTTTTATGTTCTTTTACTTTTCATTATTAACATTATTGGTAGTACAGGGATATTCATTCATAAGCACGGCGCCGTCTGTTAAAATTTATAAGGTTAGGTAACATTAACATTGGGATGGAGGAAAATAACAATCTTGTCCTGTAAATCATCGACAGTGATATATCAATGATTGAAGTCTTCTTTCAGCAGCAGGATTTGCATTGGCCCTGACAAGCTCCTCTTCCCTGTCTTCTGGATCTTGAAGCTGTAGAACTCTGCCTGCATTGTTTTCTGTCCGAGCAATGTTACAAAGTGTAAAACAACATTTTATTATTTCACAGGCAAAAAGTGGAGATACTCTTAAATGATTAAGGCAAGGGAATTTCTCTTTGAAAAATCCAAACGAGTTTTCCACAACTCGTCGAGTAGACTTATGTGCATTATTAAAACGTCTGACAGCACGGTCACCCAGATTCAAATCAGTTGGGGAGAATCAACTATTCCTTTAGTGGATAACCAGAATCAGCTAGAATTATACCATCAGGAAGTGGTCTCCAACCGTCTACAAAACGACGATGTAGTGAACTGTTCCTATAAACTCTGGCGTCGTTAACACTTCCAGGCCATCGTGCACTCACATAGTAAAATTTGCAGTCAGGTCCACAAACAGCCATAACATTGATTGAGTGATTACCATGCCTATCCACATATTGGTTCTCATTTTCTGTTGGTGAATCTATTTTGATCAATGTTCCATCAATACAACCTACAACCAGAGGCATTCGAGCTAATCGAAAAAAGTTAACTGCAACGTCTTCGACATTATTTGGCCAGTCAATTACATGAGCAAACATGTCCTCATTTACAGCTGCCACAACAGAATGCAATGCTCTACAAACACTTGCTTTTGATATACCATGCATATCGCCAATACCATGCCCTCCATTTCCTAACCAATGGAGAGCTGCGCACAAAATAACTCTTTCAGAGAGAGCTTCACTTCTCCGTGTTACACGCCTAAGTCTATATATCCTATATATATATATATCCAAGGACTGATTCCATATTAATGGAAGACATTCGAAACCTCTCATTAAACTCATAAACAGTAACAAAATCAACATTTGTTCTCGGTCTAAACACTCTATGTCTTCGATGTCTTGCAGGATTGTCCTCATCAGATGAAGAGCTGTTCCACATAATAATCTACCAACTAATTTTTTTATACATATAGTTTAGAATTGCAACACGATTTATCTGCAAAAAAGTAAAAAAGCAAAGAAATTAAGTATTTTAACAATACTTGAGTAAAAATGAGTAAAATAAACGACGCACAATAGAATCAAAATATTGTAACAAGTTCTCTTAAACAATTATTTACCTATGTTTCAATATAGGTTAAAAATATGTTTATATTTAACAAGTGTAGACTTGTAACTTGTAACAATATAAAAAGTCACAGTAGTGAATTGGTGAAATTGTACTTGTGAATCAGTAAATTATTACTGGTTACTACTAGACTTGTAACTTTGTGTTTGTGAAACACCTGTAACTGATATTTTTACAGGTTTGTAAAAATTTACTGGTGAATATGTAACTTGTAACTTTCGTGAAACGGGCCCCAGAAATAAAAAAATAAAAAAATAAAAACTACTGAGTCACTGTCAGAGTTTGGTTTTTGAACACATGGTACATATATGTTCTTCATATGAGACTGATTGACACATGTAAAACTTTACATTTGATACATTTAAATTTGGCTAACAATATTTGCAAAATTTACACTATGTACATATCACTAGTAATTACAGTATAAAAAACAAAAACTATTCACTGAAAAGGTGATACAAGTAGTCACGTGGGGGTATAGGAGGACCTCAATATAAATTAATCGGTAACGCCTGATGGTCTGCCATGACTTTGTAACTTTGACCGCGCTGTATGCTTCAAGGACACGCAACAGACTTAACAAACCCATACAGTTGTGTGATGCATGGAATTCCCAGAAGCTACTGAATAGATCGTCAATGTCGCCAACTCACTACAAAACCTATGACAAAATATTTGATTGCGGGGGTACTTCATATCCCCGTGTGACTACTTAAGGGTTAAGTAGATATAAAATATTTAAATCATATTTTGTAAAAGTAATATTTTGAGAGAAATAACTATTGAAAGGATAAGAAATACAAAACTCTTTAACATGTTCGCTGCTAAGCCTAAAAAATAAGATACCCTTCCCTAGAAGCTAAAATGTTGTTTAATAAGTGCTTGGTGATGGAGTTCCGCATGACCTGCAGCGAACATGTTAACAAGCTTTTATATTTTTAAACTTTGCCTGCTAAAATAAAACAGTTTTTAAATTAAGTATATACTGTAAAGAATTTCATAAAAAAGATACAATTTAAAATATACTTACTCCACTCATAGTTCTTTTGATCAAAGCCATCACCTCAATCCTTTCTGAAGCTGTAGGTTCTACCAAGTCTTCAACAACAAGTCCAGACACAAGTTTCTCAACCAAATCAGAATCCTAATCAATTACAAGACATTACAAGAACTTAAGCAAGAGAAAACTACACCTCATAATTATATAAACTGACCTGAACCTGAAAAACTAAATGAATCTTTAAATACACTTAACACAAAACGCTACAACTTAATTGATTGCTCTTTAGTTTAGCATATCAGTATGCGTTAAGAGTATATATTGAAAAATAAAGATACATAACAAACATAAATATACTAATGAAAAATTAGGACCATCACTTTAGAAATTAAAACCAAGAAAGGTTTTTCTATCAAATTAATAACTATGCATGACCTAACTTCTAAGTTGGCTTATTATATGTACATAGAAATTACAATGAAGGACAAATTATCCAAATTTAATACAATATAAGAACATGATCGTAGATATGTTGGATTGCTTTAATCAAAATATATTTATTATCTTTTGATACAAATATTTTTTTACATTGGTAAAAAAAACAAGCCCCATTTAAATTGGTCAAGTTACATGATTCTAGTTTATTTGAATCAAGTAACTTGACTCTTTTTCCAGGGTTTACACAACATTTAAGTAAAAATAACGATTTTTGCAAGCTTGAATTCAAGTAGAGCACTTAAATGTTCTGTATTGAAAAAAATGGTGGCTGATCTTATCCTTTACGGATCTTATCTTTACGGATGATGTTATCCGTAAAGTTGTTTCAATATTAGTACCAATAATAAGTGATGAAACACAAAATGTAGTGAGGAAAATACAAAGAGGAAGGGTATGGGTAAGGAATTGGAATCGTCGTTGATCACAGCGTGGGATACCTTACGAAGACATTATTTCGCTGCTTGGCTTCTTTGGTGAGTCCTACCTCTTCCCTGCCAGGCTAGTTTAGACATGCCTATCCCTTGACTGCCTTGCCTAAATAAGACATTTTATGGAAGTTACCTTTCAAATTCATAAAAATATAATTTATTATAGTAGAGGTGTGATACTTGCATTGTTTTTATTTCTTATAGGCTGTAGTTTATGTATATGATCTAAAGTTCACAAAAAGATCATATCTATTTAGTCCTTTTGTTAAGGGAGCAATTTTTTTCAATGCACTTCCCCAAGAAATAAAGATGTTAAATGGTAATAATTTTAAGTCTGAATTAAAGAAATATCTAATTAACAAATGTCCTTATGGATTACAATTGTAAATATGTATTTTATGTAAGTTCGAGTCTTATGAATTACGTTTTTCTAATTTACAAATGTCCTTATGGATTGCAATTGTAAATATCTTTGGATTGCAATTGTAGACCTTTAGAAGATCATATTCTAGTTCTAAGGTTTAATAGTCTAATAATATAGTTTAATAAGGTTTAATAGTTTTTAAGGTAAAATTTATATTATCATAATATCATATGACACTATTCTTGGTATACTATGCAAACTTCGAATGAAGAATATTTGAATTAAATTGGAAAAAAGCCCTGGCTGTTGGGCGATTAATAAATTGCCCTTTCTGAGGAACAGTCCAACTCAGATAGTAACAAGACTACACTCATCCACACTCATCCTACACTCATCTAACCACTCATATTCGCCTTAAAATACCAACATCGTTGTGTCGGCGTCTCATAAATAAATAATAAAAAAAAAAAAAAAATTTGTTATAACAAATATAAGAGAAAGTGTTGTAATTTTTTTTAAATTTGATTTTATTTATAGTGCCAACAACTTTGTTGAATATGCTTATTTTTAGGTATGTGATATAGGATATATTTTTATAGTTGAAAATAAAAACAATGTACCTAATACAAAAATAAACAATTTTATATCAGTTTATATAAAACCCCACAAAATGTATGATTCTAAATTCCCTTGCTAAATCATTTTTTTCGTGTCTTCACTACTATCCTAATGCGAGTTTGAAGGTTGTTTACTAAGAAACTAAGAGGTCTAAGAAAACTCCAATCATACCATTATTTTCCTAGTTTAATTTTGTGTTATGACATATGTATTTTAACATTTTATTAAAAGTGTTAGTAATTTTTATCCTAGTTATTATGTACCGGCATTTTAACCAGTTCTCACTGTACACCAAATTACACCATTCTTACTCAAAAACCCATTACTGTATCACATTTATATTTTAATACATGTTTGATAGGAATTTTTTCTATCAGTTTTATGAATTTTATTTAAAAAAAAAAAGTTCTTATCTATTCCCTGAAACATTGTTTTCTTGGCTTCTAGAGGTTGTAAAATTAATTAATAGGTCAAGTTGTAATACTTATGACATGTGTAGTTACGATACATTATTTCACATATGTAAGTAAATGCAGTGATTTTATATTGATTTAAATCAATTTAAATATTATATTAAATTAAAACTAACACATCACTATAAACAACAAATATTTCTGTAAATTAAGTATAAAGTAAATATTTTATGAAAACTTGCATTTACATAACTGAAATGTACAATTTGAGTAATAAATATTTACTATGAAAAACGAACTTCTTTTTTTTAGAAGGAATTGAAGTAGGCCTAATATAAAGTTGTAGTGTTTGATGATGCTTGTATAAATTATTTTTATTTTTCCAAAGAGTAAACTTATATTTTTAATTCTGTTTCATTATATTTTTACATATTTACATTTCAAAAAGGACCTCAAAAATAAATGTTTACATAAAAACTAAAGATAAAATTTATTTTGACATGCGTTCATAAAAATAACACTATGCAATTTATATACAGGAGTTCAAAAGTAAATATAGATTAATATAAATTTATTAATTGCATGCTTGTAATTTTGATAAAAGTATATAATAAACCATAATACCACTCCCAGGGTATATTTGATCAATATATATATATATATATATATATATATATATATTAGGGGATACCACTGCACACTTCACGTGACAACCCCGTCATCACTTGCAGCGCTTGTGAGGTAAGCTCGGCCTACAGCCTTCGCCTGGGAACTCTACCTTTAGCCCCTTTGAGCAATTATAATACACGGTTTAGGCATCAACTTCAATACCCAATAGACAGCCTCAAATTATTTGAAAACTCTCCTTATTACACAGGCTTTAAATTATATAATAAATTACCAAATTACTATAAGAATTTTACACTATCAAAATTTAAGAATATTATTCAGGAATTGTTGGTAAATAAAGAATACTATTATGTGACAGATTTTTAAAATAATAATTAATTAGAATTGATCTCAGAATAATGTGTATTATACTTGTACAGTAGCTTTAGTTTTAGTAGATAAAAAAGTTGACAAGACCTGTTTTATCAGACAAATATTGTATTGTTTGTGACTTGCATAAAATGTTATGTTGCAATAAATATCTTGTATCTTGAACTCAGCCTGCGGTCTTGTCGGGGAGCTCAGCCTGCGGTCTTGTCGGGGAGCTCAGCCTGCGGCCTCACCAAGACACCCTGCTACAGGTCTCTTGGTGGAACTTGGCCTACGGCCTCGCAGAGGAAAGTTTGGCCTGCGGCCTCACCAGACACTCTGCTACAGTCCCATTTGTGGATCTCCCATTTGTGGATCTCCCATTTGTGGATCTCCCATTTGTGGATCTCCCATTTGTGGATCTCAACATGTCGCCTCGTGAGAAAGTTTGGCCCATTGCCTCGCCAGGATTGTTAACCAGTTTGACCATTAATTTTGGTTCTAGGGGCAGCGGAGTCCCTAAACATAATCTTTTATAAAATATGATGGTAAATTAGTATTTAAGAGTAGAATACTTTTATTTTGATACCCCACTTGGGTGTATTAGTTTAACATTAATCAATTTTCGGTTTTGGAGCATATTTTTTATTTGGGGGGGGGAGGCAGAACCCATAAACACTGTCTCTTCCAAGATGTGATGGTAAAATGTAATTTATGAGATAAATACCTATAGTTTCATACCACACACTTGGAAGTTTTATTTTAGTACCACCTTTTTACTGGTTTTAGGTTTTTTTGTTTTAGGGGCATATACCCCTTAATATTTACCCTGTTCAAAATCTGATGTTATATTTGGATTCAGGAGAGAAATAGCTTTAAATTGATACCTCACTTGAGTAGATAAGATCAGTTTTAAAAATATTTACATTTTCAAACATTTCAGTTTTTGAATCCCCAATAACCCGGATTTTTTAATTAATAAGCTTAAATTCACACATAATGTGCACGTTTGTTACGGGTGTAGAACTGTGAAGGTTTGAAAAATTTATTCAAGATTTTCCTCAACTTAGGTAATAAAAACTATTTTTTGCAATTTTCCCATATGAAATAACATTTGACCCATTCTGGAGCCTAAAAAGGCTGCCACCTTGTTTATGAGTGAAAAAGTAAACTTTTATGAATTTTCCTGAAAGTTTCAAACCGATAGCTTTAATTCAAGTATACATATGATGTGGGTAGGATGCCGAGAAGTGCCTCAACATTTAGTGTCAGTAAGTGAGTGAGTCAATACATCGAGCTTTATATTATATAGATATATACATATATATATATATATATACACATATATATATATATAAAATTCGGCCATTAGTCTTAAATAGCTATAGGCCATAGGACTAAAATAAGCTATAAACATAGGAATAAAATAAGCTATAAACATAATATTGGAAACAAATATCTTCTTATGACACCAAAATATCCACCTTATTAAAGGTTCGAATATTTACTAAAACGGGTATTTACTAAACTTCACAATAAATTGCCAAATAACATGAAAGGCTCATCAGTGGGTCAAACAAAGTTTCAAGAGGGAATTAAACGCTTTCTGGAAGAGAAGACCCGCTTTAGAATTGATGAGTATTTAAACAGGTAACTCTGGCCACTTCAAGAATAAAAATTAATGCAACTGTGTTCCAAAATGTAAAAACTAAGTTTAATTTGTAAAATTAGTTGATGGTATTGTGTTATTAACTATTCTCAAGTAAAAAAAAAAAAAAAAAAAAACATGTAAAATTACTTATTATTGTTGAAATTTAGATATACTTTTATCACTGTTAACTTCATTATTGTTGACAAACCATAGAAATATATAGTTACTACTTTGATATTTAGATTGCTATTTTTTATTTTAATAACTATATAGTTCTTGTAACAAAACTCTTATCTTTTACATTGTACTTTTATAGGATGTTTGTGTCAATAAAATATTTTCAATTAGTTTTTATGTCATATATGATAGTAATTAAAGTAGACTCACTGATTTATCTAAGCTAGAGGAGCAAGGATACATCAAGCTGTGTGCCATGGCTGAGGGACAACTGAGGCTGTATGCTCTCATTCCCTGAGCTTGATGCTGACAGAGGTGTGGCTGTTTTAATTTCCATGGTGTACACATTAACAGCTGAGGTAACTGATAACAACCAGACCTGACTCATTGTTTAAGCTTTATCACAGCTAAACAGTTTCTGTTATCAGCATGCAAGGATTCTGAGAAACAATCTGTCACTTAAAGCTCTGCTTATGTTGACTGACTCTGAAGTAGAGATGTTTATTCCCTTTCAAGATAACTGGTTTACAAACAATATATTTAAAACTAATTATGTGATTGATTAGAATAAATACAATATTGCGTTTAATATCAAAGATTGTGTTCATTTCTGATAAGAATAGTGACAAAGATATTACATTAATATTATTGTTAACAAGTCAATTATCCTGTGCAAACAACATTCAACACTAATGTTTCTTATAATTGTGTAGATTATGTTGAAAATGGATTAATAAAATTTAAATGAAAATCTACTTAGTTTTAGATCCTAACTGTTTTTCAATTTTACTATACATTTGAAATGAAATAATATTATAAAAATAATTAACTGTAGAATAATTAATTCAACAGCTGATACTATAAAAATTTTAATAAAAATGTAGATGGATAAGTTGTAGATCTTGTCAGGGCCGGATTTAAGCACAGGCGACATAGGCGCGCGCCTAGGGGCCCGCGCCACAAAGGGGCCCGCACCACAACTTTACTCTTAAACAACTTTCATTACAAAAATTATATTACTGGTCATGTTCTATTATCTACATACAAAAGACATGGCCTTGGTTGTAAATGTACAGAACAAGTGAATGTGTAAGTGCACTGATGGTGACATTTTGAGAAAAGCGGTTGGAGTTAATTTGAACACAGAGAAAGTAGTATTTTTCTGCGGTTTAAAGCATCTCACGCCGATATGAACAGTGGGCAGCGACCGTTTGCCGCGCCCACGTGTGGCGAGTTAGCGAACTAGGGTTCGTGTTGGTACTTGTCTGTGACTTCCCCTCCCACCACTAATATCTTGTCATCTGTCTTAACAAGACACATAGCGTTAGCAGCGTAGTGCTACATTACTACTCCTCACACTAATGATTACTTGTGTTAAGTTGGTGCAAACTAGTTATTAAGTCTGTTTCTGTGATGTGATGTGAAATGTGTGCTCAGTGAGTTTGTCCAGAGAAGGCTATAGCGGGATTATTTAAATAAATAACATTACAAAGGTAAGTCATATTTTATAATATGTATAGCTCAGTTTAGAATTTGTTATAAATTCAACAACTTCATGTATACGTTTATTTTCCAATAATGTCAAAACAAATTTAAACAAGTTAATTGGGGTTTCAAAAAATTTTAAAATTATATCTTCATTAATCGCGGATTGGCCTACGGCCCACTCTGCACACTGCACCAATAGAATTATTAATAGAATATTTGATTATCTTCTCCGTGGGCCTACCATTAATTGTTAATTAATATATTTTACTTATATTAAAGGTGACTAGACGTCCCGTTTTAGAGGGTCTCGACCAAATTCTTGGGACGCCAACTTGTCCCGTTTTCGCGGCAGTATTTTAAACCTAGTTGGTGTTTTGTATTTATTTACAGTATTAAACACATGCAGATTTATTTTCAACTTTAAAACTCACAAAATATTATCCTAAAAAACTCATTATATTTACATACCTTTTTAACTGAATGCTTCTCATTTACGAGATACATGCGAATGCAAGTATTTTTTCTTTTCAGCAAGATTCTACTATGGACCGTCATAAAACACAAAATAATCGCCATAAAACGAAAGAGGTTTTCAAAAGCGGCAGTGCAAAACGAAAGATTGCTAAAGAAAAGGAGAAAAAGAATGCAGAGGTCCTAGTCAAATCACGTCGCATGACTGATTTTATAAAAAATGTCCATGCAACACCATCAACGTCTGTTTCTGAAGCAGCAAAAAACAACGACATCGTGATTGACGACGTAGATGTGCCAATTACCAATGGGAATACCCGACAGCTCGGAAATCAAACGGATGCCGAAAAAGAAGCAGAGGTGGGTTATTTAACATGTTTTTGTACTTTGGAATTGTAGAAGCAATATTTTTCTAAGTGGTGGCAGAGCAAGGATCTAGTAATCAAGTGCGGCCACAGCTGAAATCTGCGTCGAAGTACTACAGCCACCCCCTCCCTTGAATAGAATTAAATAAATAAACTTGGAGGGAAGATTTCAACAGATATTTTTGTGTTCATTGTCAGTAGAAATAGTCGAACTGTTGGCTACAAACCACGAATGAATTCTCCGCGTAAAATTTTGAGTTGCACTATTACCAATTAATTAGTACATTCTTTCACACGGCGGCATATCACGGCTACATTTTTGAACTTTAAAAAATAAATTGGGTGTCATATTAAACATTTTAACTGATTTCTTATTAACGAAATTATTAGGTGTTTTCGCTGGGAAACTTTGACAATTGACCACATGTTTGATTAATTAATAAATCCAAAAAAAATTTAAATCCAAGTTAGTAGTAAATTTATTTATTTTGCCATTGGTAAAAAAAGATTTGTTGCCTACATTTAAAAATAAGCTCAGTATCAACCGCACGGAGGGGTTTGTTTTGCACATTTAGTGTGGATTTAATATCCTTTTAAATAGCTAACACGTTTTACAACCCTCAAATTAAGTTTGAAATCCAGCCTTAAATATTTGCAAACTGTCAGTTTGGAAGTTGTTTGAAAATCTCATACATTTTTGTCATATGATTTTTTTTAAATGATTTTGATAGGTTTTGGATACCGAGGATTACACATCAATACAGTCAGAAGCTCAGTACTTTTAACATATTATGTTAAATTTTATGCAGTATTGTTTTTTATTTTATTTTATTTTTTTTGTAAATTATATGGAACATTTATTTGAATATTTTAGTAATTTTGTAATAGACTACATTTTTTCTTTTCTTTTTTTTTTGACAATAGTCTGACTGTAATTGGTTACTTCCAGGTTCCAAAAACGCCTGAGGAGGTGCCCAGAGCCCTCGTAGATTCTGCTCAATTTGATCCTGCGCCTGCTCCGAAAATAAGTTGTTTGTCAAACACTGACATTGGACAGTGGCCGGAAGCGCTTACACAAAGTGACATCGACCGTTGTGTTACAATGGGCACCGGATTGCTTCAAAATTGTGACGAGGATCTATTTGAACGCAAGTCTGTCAAACAGTCCGATATGGGCAAGGGATGCGAGAAGGGTTTTGTAAGGAAATGTCACAAAAATATGTTTATACGAAAAACCCGAAATGGTGAAACCATTAAACGCTCTTGGCTATGCTTTTCTCCCAGCGATGGCCACGTTTACTGTTATGTCTGCAAACTGTTCTCCCCGGTACGCTCTTTATTAACTCATGGTGGATATAGTGATTGGAAAAATGCTTCAGCACGCCTAATTGAGCATGAAACATCTAAACTTCATTTAAATGCTGTTACAAGGGCGGCTCCAGGGTATACTGTCGGGGGGAGCACAAGGGGGGTTTGGGGGTCCCTCCCCCAACAAGCGGGGGGTCCGGGGGGCCTCCCCCGGGCTTAGAAATTTTTTGATAAATTTAATTGTTTTTAGCGTATTTTAAGGATACTTTACCCATGAGTTTGAAGCATATTTTATTAAGTAGCACGTTTTTTAACAAAATGGTTTCACCAGATTTTAACTGAAATATGAGACATTAACTAGGCTTTTAAGTAATCTTGATGCATTTTGATTTAAGCAGCAATAATACCAATAGCTAAAATGATATAGGAAGAAAGAAGCTACACACAATCCAAGAACGAATTGAAATTTTTTATTGATTTATTTTACATCCTTTTGTTACTTAACTTGAAGTATGAAACTTAAAATAGTGGTCTAAATTACAAAATCAAGTCGTCTAGTTTTGCCTTTTGAAAACCTGTCAATGAGTTTCTCAATGTCCAGTTCAACATCTTTGTGCACGTGCAACAAGCACAGTCCGGTCAAACGAACTTCAGTCATCCTCGAGCGCAGCCACGTCTTCATTCTTCTTAAAGTGGAGAACGAACGTTCGGCCGAAGCAACACTGACTGGTAGAGTAGCAAGAATTTTTAAAAGGGATTTTATTGTTGGGTAAAAATCTTCGTCACAGTAGTTGAACACGTCTATAACCTTTTCTGGGATTTTTTCATCACTCTCATGTCTCCATTTGTTGGCCCAAAGTTCAAGTTCACCTTTGAACTTAAGAATAAGCATTTTCTTTTCTTCATGAAACAGCGGAGAAAACTGCTCCAAGGTCTTTTCTAATTGATCTTGCTTTGTTTGGAAACTTTGTTCTTCTTCAAACTGTAGCACCTTGGGCAACAAGTTCCTTAAGCCAAAGCATTGTAAGGTCGAATTCGAAAATCTTCCTTTAATGTCTTCACAAATATTTTCGACTAATGGAATATATATTGCTCGTCTATAGTAATCTTCTGGGGTGCAGCTGACATAATTTGCCCTATTAGTTTGCTTGCCAACTGTCCGGGGTACTTTTATTTCAATCTCGACTAAACCAGCCACCTCTTTAGCTTCCGAGAAAATCTTTGAGAAAACTTCTTCACAGTCTCTTCTCTTGTTTTCCAATGTAGAAAGAGTGTTTTGGATTGCACTCGATGCTCGGTTAAGATCCAAAGACGGCAACTGCAGCAATCTGCTTATTGGCAGTGTTACTTGGAAGATATCCACTAAGCAGAAGGTTGAAATTATGAATTCTGGTGAACATAGTGCATGAAGTAGAGATGTCGCTTTTGAGGATGTCTGCGTGTCTTTCCAAGTTGAAATACGAGTGAGGGCCTCTACAATTTGTGTAAAGTACATTTTAAATTGTAGGACACCATCGTGTCTCTCAGCCCATCTTGTCTCGCAAAGTCCTGATAATTGCAGTTCCAGTATGTTCTTGATAACAAAGTTTCTTTTTGCTGACATATTGAAAAACGAAATAACGGACTTCATAATACCTACTGCGTTCCTAACATTCACAACTGTACTAGATTTTGACAAAGAATTGTTAAGGGCATGATTGTAGCATGGTATTCTACGTGCATTTGTTGCTTGGCCACTTTTTGTTTGAGGACTTCTGAAGCCATCACACTGCAGCTATCTGTTCCTATGCCGACACATAAATTCAGATCAAGGTTAAGTTCTTTCATGATATTCAACACAATAGTCCCCAAAACTTTGCCGGAAAGCTTGCGCTCAGTTAGCGGGTCATCATCAGGCCCAATCGTAGATGAATCAGCATAGGCATCAACAAACTTCAAAAAATCTTCATGTATTGCTCCATCGTGAATGTAGCGAATACTAAATGACAGTTGCTCAGTGTGAGAAATATCAGTTGTCTCGTCAAATAAAATAGAATAATAACCTGCTTGACGTACTCGTTCAATTATTATTTGTGTAATCTCTTCGCCACAGCAGTTGATGATGTCATTTTGGGTATTTTTACCAATATAAGTGGCTCTTGCTGAGGCAGTTGCCAAGTGCATTTTTAGATTATCGTCACCACTGGCAACTTTAAATTTCAAAAGCTCTCTAAAATTGCCGTCATTGGAAGGCCTTGCCTCATCATCTAGCAGTCCATCGTCACGGTGGCCTCGCAAAGGGATGTTTTGCCGTCCTAAAAATAGGATTGTCTCAATTATGGGCCGTAATCTTGCCCTGTTCTCCTCAACTTGCTCAAGACGTTGTTTGTTTATCTGATTGATAATTTCAGCCTCTGGTGCCTCAAACGTTCTTACAAAATCTTGACTTGCCTGAACACATGTTTTGTGGTACTGTGTATTTTCATGTGTTGTCAAGAATCCATCTTTTCCCAGAAGTTTTGAAAATGTGATTACTGGTTTCTTAACAAATTTTTGTAAATTTACGCCTTTGTTGTGCCCGACTTTCTCACCAGCAAACAGAACGCAATATTTACAAAAAAGCCCTTGTTTTATGTGTGATAGAACTAGCCAATTATGATTTTCAAAATGTTGTAGTCCGAGGAAACGTTTACCTTCCTTTCCGTTAACTTTGTGCACGGAGAATGGGAATGCATAATTTGTTGAAGGTTTCCAATGGTTTTTAAGTAAGTTGTATTTTGTTAAATCACTTACTATGTTAGAGTTTATGAAGTGTCCAATATCATTTTCATGAGTCGAATCAGTATTTGGTTTTGGTAAAGGTTTTAAATCATTCAAGGTTGACGTTGAAATTTCTTTTACCTCACCGTTGGTTCCTCCTAAATCTGGTGGCTCTGATGATAGCAATGGTTCCTGTTCAACTGAATCAATGCCACTTTGACTAACATCAAAACCAGTGCTTGAGCTATTTAGAGCTTGAACAGTTAGACTAGTTGACGCACATTGCTGATCAGGCACGTTTACAACTGTTGATATTTTCGGAGTCTTAGCAAAATAAGAATCAATTGATCTTGGCATTGGCTGAGCTTTCCTTTTTTTTAAAGTGTTCCCCTGAAAATAAAATTAAGAGTTAGTCTAAGCAAAACTATTTTGGCTAGATTAATATTTGCCATTGAATAAGATTGAAATATAGAATGAATTACGAAAATATAAAATGATAATGAAAGAATGCATTACGAACTCAAAAATTATTTGGATACTAAATTTATCTCGGATTGTCTATATTCGAAAACATGTTTACGAAATGGAGCAATTAATAATATTATACATATTATAATGGTACTGACATAATACTCAAGTCAAGTAAAATGGGAAACTAATTTCAGCCATTGATCTTTGACAATTCCTTCTATTTGTAAAGTTTTAAGAACCCTCACTAAATAAATATTAACATTAATTCCAATGAATTTGTTGGTGACGTTAATCTTTTATTAGGCTCTTTCAAAATATTTCCTTACCAACCAATTCTTTTTTTATCTCAACAAAAAATAACGTTATTAATAAACAGTAAAAACCAAAATACGTGAATAGCTAACTACCTTACAACAATAGAACGGGCCGCTCTAACGGTAAGGTAATACGCGGCGAGAGTGCCACGATGGCAGCCTTCAATCTGTAAAACGCAACACCTGAAAAAGGCTCTGCCAGCTGAGCAAAGTTCGCAATCTAGTTGTTATTGTTCATATCGATGGTGGCGAGCGAGAGAATCGTTGTCTTGTTTGACCTTGGAGAGAGAAGATACTCGATTCCGCCATCCCCTTGAGACACAGTTTTTAGCGAGCCACGGAAGCCACCAATACTATCCCATACTACAATACAGTAGATGTCTGCTGAAAACGCGGCTTGCAGGGGCCTAGGCCTAGTGAATTGCATATCGAGTATCGAACTGCGGTGCTACAAAGAATTGTGTATAAATTATAACTGAATGTTAAGGGGTTTTTTAAACCGCATAGATCGATAGCTAGATCTCAGTTAATACAAAGTAAGCTAAAGTTAACTTTACAAAAGCGAGTTTTGTTATGGGCTTACCGGTAACCGGTACAAGTGTTTTCATTCAAGAATAAGCGTAAAATAATTCTTTATTGGTCATATGTAGGAAACTATTTAAAATGTACACACTTACCTCCATTTTAAGTTGAAGGCTTGCACACAAACTCAACAGATCACATCAAGTACAAAACATCAAACAACTTCGATACAGCACACTTAACACAGCGAATATTCCACCTAACCTCAAACTGCCTATTTCTGAGTTGGCTTGAGAAGTAGTGGGAGACTGTGAGTGTGAGGTGTGTGAAGAGAGGAGAGGGGGATTAGGAATTAGACAGTGCTACCACCCACTCGTGTAATAAGTACGAGTACGTTACCATGCATATTGCGACTACTATATTTACGAAGGAACTACCAACGCCACATGAGTTTTATAAGCAAACTCCTTACACCAATATTTATCAAAAACATTTTCAGTTTTGCCTATGAAATTTACCAAAAGACAGGATTCTAAAAACTTAGGAAATAACAAGAAAAATTTGCGTTTAATTTTGACCTAAAAACTTTAAAAATTTTAATTAAAAAACCAATCTTCCTGGGGTTTCGGGGGGGGCAATTGCCCCTACTGCCCCCCCCCCTGGAGCCGCCTCTGTGCTGTTATTGATTATGCAGGACGTACCAAAAGAATAGGTCAAATAGATAAAGAGCTTACCCATCAAGCGGAAAAAGTAGAAAAGTACTGGCGGGAGGTCCTAAAGAGATTGATAAGTGTTATAGTGTTTTTAAGTGAAAGAGGTTTGGCGTTTCGAGGAGAGAATGAAACCCTTGGATCACCACGAAATGGCAACTACCTGGGGATTTTAGAGCTCCTAGCACAACATGATGAATTTTTAAGAGGCCACCTTGAAACTCATGGAAACCGCGGAAGTGGTCACACCAACTACTTATCTTCTACAATATGTGAGGAAGTTGTAAATATAATAGGGAAACAAGTGTCCGATGAGATCTTATTTCGAATCAAAAAGTGTAAATATTTTTCAATATCTCTAGATTCAACGCCCGATGAAGGTCATATTGACCAACTCAGCTTGGTTTTTAGGACACAAAGCAAACGACATGTTTAATGGACTATGTACCTTTTTGAAAGAAAATGATCTGGACATAAAAAACTGTCGTGGTCAGTCTTATGACAATGCCTCTGCCATGAGTGGAAAGTATAACGGGTTGCAAGCACTCGTTTTAGAAGAAAACAGTTTGGCAGTATGGATACCTTGTGCTGGACATTCATTGAATTTGGTATTACAAGCTGCAGCTGGTTATTGTCCTAATGCTGTAAGCTTTTTCAATTTTTTGGAAGAGATATTTGTATATTTCACTGCCTCAACCAACAGATACAAGATTCTAACTGAATGCTTGAAACGAGCAGAAACTGAAAAAAATGTTCTTGTGCCAAAAAGGACAACAACAACACGATGGTCATGCCGAGCCGATGCCACCAAAGCTCTTTTGCGTGGATATCAAGAAATAAAGCAGGCACTGGTGAAAATTTCAGAAGACACAGGATTCTGGAATATCAAGGGTGGCTGCTTTGGGTTTGCTTCGAAAAATGAACAAGTTGGAGACAGGTTTGTATGCTATTTTCTGGGACGATGTTTTGGGCCAAGTTAACAAAACTAGTGAATCTCTACAAAACCCTAGAATTGACGTGAATACAGCTGCATCAATGTTGAAATCTTTGAGAAGATTGATTCGATCCAAACGGGAATGTTTCAAGGAGTATGAACAGAAAGCCATAAAATTAACTGATTGTCTAGAGTATGAAGTTGAGTCTAAACGTAAAAGGAAACCCAATGTACGTTTAGCTCCTCTTGACTGTGTACAAGCTCCGGGGGTTGACCTAGCTCCATCTGATACATTCCGGACCCAAAGCTTCATTACCGTCATAGACGAACTTGAGGGTGCGTTGACAAAGAGGCTTCAAGCATACGAACTTATCGACGCGAGGTTTGGATTCCTTAACAGATTGGATACGCTATCTAACGATGAGATGTTATTATCAAGCAAATTGTTAGTAGAATGCGACAACGAAGATCTAGAAGAAGAATTGGGAAACGAAGTGTTACAATTCAAGAATTTTTCCACCCAGTTTCAAAATGAATATGAAAAATGTGAAAAGCCCATTAGTAAAGAAAGGTGGATGTATCGACTTATTTTAGAAAATAATGTAAAAGATTGCTTTCCTAATGTAGAAGTGGCATTAAGAATGTATCTGTCATTGATGGTGACTAATTGCTCTGCCGAAAGATCGTTCTCTAAGCTAAAGCTGATCAAAAACAGACTCCGAACCTCAATGTCAGAAGACAGGCTAAACGTTTTGGCTTTGCTTAGCTTAGAACATGACATTCTGAGACAAGTCAAATATGAGAACGTCATTAATGTCTTCATTGCGGAGAAGCTTAGACGGAAACCAATCAGCAAGAGTGACTGAAATGAACATTATTTACTTTACATTTTATTTATGACTTAATATCTATTCATATAAGTACTTAATATTGATTGTAATTTTCTTGTTGCCGTACTAATGTACATTAAATTATTCAAAAGTTGAATTTATTTCTACTTCTATCTATATCTATTCCTGTCTTTTTTTTTAATAACCTTAGGTAAAACAGTATTAAAGTTTTCTAATATCTTGAATTATCTCATGCATTTGGGTTCAAACATTGTATAATAAATGATGAAGCATTAATTTTCAGACCAGACAATACAATATTCAGACTCTGACAATTAAAGACAGAGGGGTTGGTAGGACTGGTCCTACGATGATGCTGGTGAAATTATTGTGCTCCGATTAAATTAGTAACGTAACAGTTTTTGCTATCGTTATCGCTTATGTGCGGTTACGCGGGTAAAGGACAGTGCTTCCGCTCTCCTAGAAGCCATTTCCGCTGCTACACTCACCGTGAGTTTCTAGTTAACCAGGAAAATCTTGACTAACCTCTCTATAAATTGACTACTGATAGCAGGTAGACGGAGGCCCTGTCTCGGTTGCTTTAGTTCGCGCATGCGCACTAAGTACAAAGGTGTGCAGGTAGAGAGACAATATCAATCAATAAATTCCCGACAAAACCAAACTGGACCGCCGTATTGCATTGCGAACTTCATTGATTTATAGCAGCGCCTACTAACCGGTTGACGCTACGGGGCAACAGTTGAGAACGCGGTTGCCTGTATAGGGTATTCGAAGGCACAACTGAATTGGCCTTCAACGACTAAGGACATGGATAAATTGGAAGAACTGATTTTAGGGTCCACGAGCTATGAGGACGGCATGGAGGAATACATATCTGCTATATGTTTTCAAATTAATAAAATAAATGCTAACTATCCATGTGGATTCTTGGATGAATTGATCTCCAAACTAGTATTACTGATTAGGCACTGTGATTCTGTCATTGTTGACAATAACGAAAAAAAATGTAAACTAGACTCGTCGTTAAGGGAAGCTGCATCATTATCCTCAAAGCTTGATGAGGAGAAAAAACAAAGAGCACTAGATTTCAATAGATCCTTTCACCTTAATGAAATAGAGATCGAAGAAAAATTTACTCTAATAGAAAAAGTTAAAGAGCTAGAAAACAAACTAAATATTAGTATGGAAAAATTTACCTCTTTGTTGGAGAAAAAAAATGAGTTGGAGAAGGAGCTAAAGAAAGCTGCTCTGCTTAATGACACGCTAACTGAAAGAGATCACTATAAAGACATTACTTTAACAAAACTAAAACTGGAAATAAAAACACTGAAAGATGAGATTATAGCTCTAGACAGTAGATCATCTTGGAACACTGATAAATGGGCTGATGACACAGTTTTGAGTTCTTATTTTTTAGCCATTGAAAAGAGTATAAACCGAAATGATATTCTTTTGCTCGGTCCTTCAGTTACTCTTACCATAAGATTTAGCACCCCTGACACGTGTATGGAGATCCTAAAACTGACTACTTTTAATGAGTGCAAATTTGTCTTTTTGTGCCTGAGTGATTGCAGTGTGGCTGATAGGAGGGACGGCGGCTCCCACTGGAGCTTATTGTTCCTAGATAGAACTGACAATAAGGCGTACCATTTTGACTCAATGCAGTCAGTGAACAGGGATACAGCTTTGATCGTTGCCAGCAACCTAGGGGTAACATCACAGGTTGTCGAAATGCCATGTATCCAGCAGAGGGACACGTTTGAGTGTGGCATACATGTGTTGGCAAACACCAAATATATAGCCTATCATTATTGCTCTAAGGACGCTAAAAATACTTCGTTTTATGATTGGTTCACTACAACGGCTAATGTGGTCAATAATAAGCCGGTAACTAAAAGCGACACCATGACACCCATAACGATGGAGCCCACACGGATCACAATAAAAGATCAACATAAGCCAAACAAATGGACAAAATATCATAATACAAAAAATAAACGTTTCAGAAACAAGAAACGAAATATAAAAGTACATACCATTGTAACTAAAAACACATTCGAGGTCCTAGATCAGATTTCCTGTAAGGATGAGGATGAACACTATCAGGACGATATCAACCAAACTATAAATAAAACAAGGAGGAAAACAGGATTACAGCAAAAACATCCTAAAACAACAAAAGAGATTCGACGCTTTAATATAGCTTCAACTTACCCCAAAAATTCAAACCATAAATTAATAGTTGTAAGCGACAGCCAGGGAAGAGACTTAGGAATTTATCTAGGCCATGTCAATGATGAGAATATAAATATATGTAATAACTGCAACCCGGGTGCTCCAATAGAATACATAATGGAAACAGTGAGAAGCTATGAAGGGTTTAACGATCTTACTAAAAGTGACTGTATTGTCCTTATAGGCGGAACAAACAACGTACTAAAGAGCATTGCAACACGTATGCCTACTAAAGTCTTTCTGGATGGATATAAAACTTTATTAGAAAATTATTTTAAATACTTTAACCATACAAATGTGATTATGGCAACAACACCCTACCGATATGACTGTGCAGCTGATAGCCCAGAAAATAGCCTAATAAAAGAATTGAATTTAATGATTAGACAAATAGTATGTAGCCTCCCTAACGTGCAGCTCCTCGATACATATCTGCTAGAGAGCTGGTGTCACACCAAACACGGGCTACACTTCAACAGAAGAGGGAAACGTGCAATATCAAAAGCAATAATGAAGAAGTTTACAGAAATTTTGCATAATTTGACTGACGTCTCTCCTACTACAGACCCAATCTCAGACATACCCACTAATAATAAAACCCATCAGAAAGAATGTGAACCCACAGTGGCACACTTAAAAACCTCAGATAGTATTTTTAAAAACGGAGATGAAAGGGTGGAAAAAGACACAATCCTTATAAAAGAGGCAAACATGATAGAAGAAATAGAAAACAATAAAGATAATCCTCTTGTTGCTTTTTCCCACTGTATATCTGGGGACTTTGGCAGTCAAAGGCAGATGAGTGGGGGAGCTGCGGTGACATTTAGGAAGAAGTTTGGGCGACCAAAACCCTCAGACATATTAAACGATTACCTGACAATGCAACAACCAAGTACCGATCGAGCTGCGGTGTATGGGCTTGTAACTAAAAAACAATTCTCTGGGAAGCCCATGCTAGAAGACTATAACTTGGCGTTCCATCATTTAACTAGAGACTTTCACAAAAGGAATTTCAAGAAATTGATATGCACACCCATGGGATGTGTACGAGACAAGATTCCACCACATGTTTTTGCAAAGAATGTTGTTAATTTTCATATTAAGACTGGGGCTACAGTGAATATAGTTGTGACTGATGAGAGGGCAACAAGAACCTTGAGAAATGGTTTAGAGTATCAAGAATTTGTGCACATTCTACAGAATTGTATCGACAAGGAGCTAAGAGTGTGTGGCATCCTGGGACGATCAGACGAGAACAATAAAGCAACCAAAACACCAGACACTCTGGAAACAATACCATTTAAGTCTCAGCACGGTAATGGAAATATTGAAGCTTCAATGAGTGGGGATCCTCTCGCCAGTGACCAATCATCGAACATTTATAGCAGACTTATTACAGTTAACCGGCCATCTGATTCATTGCATTGTAACTCCTCCATCTGTCAATCCCTTCCCTCACCAGGCTTGTTATTCATGGACCAGTTCCCACCTTTACCATCGACTCCCAACGGAAATAACCAAAATATAAATGTAAATAGCTTATGTAGTATAGATACTACGATTAATGGTTATAATTGTGTAACGACACCTTTAAACTCATCTCTCATAAATGTAACAGGAAAAGGGTAAGTGAAGATCACATAAGGCAGACGCAAAACAAAAAAAGAATTTCGAGCGTAAATAGTAATATTGAAATATACCACCGAAATATTCAGAATCTTCGAACTCGTTTTGAACAATTAGAAGTAATTGTATCAGAAATAAAACCAAGTATTATTGTTCTTTCTGAACATAACTTAAACACAATTGAATTAGAATATTTTAATATACATAATTATAGTTTAATTGCTCATTATGCTCGAACTACCACAACTGGTGGTGGTGTTATTATTTTTTCAGAGATGGGTTTAAAAGGTAAAGTAATCAATCTACCGGCCATAGATGCTTTATGTCAGGATAAACAATTTGAATGCTGTATTGCAAAATTTAAAATAAGTGGTAAAACTTTATTATTAGCAGCTATATATCGAACTCCACAATTTAACAATTCCGAGTTTTTAATAAGACTAAACTCTATGTTAGAAATTTTAACATCCAAAAAAAATTGCTTTATTATTTTGGCCGGGGATTTTAATATTAATGTCCTGAGCACCTCAACAGAAAGCAAGGAATTTAAAGGTATATTAAAAAACCATGGTTTGAATTACTTAGTAAACTTTCCCACTAGAGTCACGGTAACTAGTGAGTCTTGTCTGGACAATTTTTGTACTAATATTAATATAAATGAGACAGAAGTTGAAGGTATTGTAACTGCGCTGTCAGACCATGATGGGCAGGTACTTAAACTTTCTAATATATGTTATAATAAAAACCATGAATTAAGTCTAACTAGAAGAAAGTTTTCAAAAGAAAATATGAGGCTCTTTAACTCACTGATATTTAAGGAGGATTGGAGACCGGTTTATGATGCACCTATTGAAGAGAAATATAACACTTTTATTGATATATTTAATTTTTATTTTGCACAAGCTTTTCCAAAACAAAGAATAAAAATTAATACTGTGAAAAAACGTAAATGGATTAATAAAGAAGTACTTGATGCAAAATCAAAACTTATAGAATTAAAGAACAAGGTCAAAGAAAACAGATCACCACAGTTATGCGAGATGGCGAAAAAGATGAACAAGAGCTATAAAGGCAAACTAATAGAAGTTAAGAAAAATTTTTACGATGAGAAAATAAAAAACTCAGAAAATGTGAGCAAAACAACTTGGGAGATAATAAATTCCGAAACAGGGAAAATAGAACATAATTTAGAAAACATTTCATTACTGGTTGATAATAAACCTGTCTCCAATCCGTCAATTGTAAGTGAAATGTTTAATCAATATTTTATAAATGTAGTTGATAGCATGGTTGAGGGAGCCGGTCCGGATGCGCTCATCAATGACAGGAAGAAGAGGGGTCTTAAGATGGGACATCTGTCCTTCAATTGTCCTCCAACTAATGAAAATGAGATATTAGAAATAATTGATTCTATAAAAAACAAGAGCTCAAGCGGTTATGATGATATTCCAACAAAAATAATAAAAATAGCAAAATACTCTCTAGTTAAGCCATTGAAACATATAATTAATGCCTCATTTAACACTGGGGTATTTCCATATAAACTAAAAATTTCAAAAATTATTCCGATCTTCAAGAAAGGAAATAAAAAAGAAATATCAAATTACCGCCCAGTCTCGCTTCTCCCTTCCTTTTCAAAAATTTATGAGCGTGCAATGCACAATAGATTAATACTCCATTTACAAAGAAATGATTTATTTGACAAAGAACAACACGGATTTCGTGAAGGGAAATCAACTATTACGGCTTTGGTAGCATTTGTAGAAAAGGTGATAGAGTCAGTGGACAAAAAGGAAAAAGTAGCTGGTGTTTTTATGGACTTAACCAAAGCCTTTGATAGCTTGTCGCATAGGCAAATGTTGTCAAAATTACAATCTCTTGGCGTTGGTGGAGTGCATTTGGATTGGTTTAGGTCATACCTGACCGACAGAGTTCAGTATGTACAGGTTTCTCATCGCCATATGAATAATGTTTCAACATTCTCATCAAAAACAAAACAAATTAAACACGGGGTACCTCAGGGGTCTATACTCGGGCCCCTTTTGTTTATCTGCTATGTACAAGGTATTCCAGGTATTTTAAGTCCAAGCCATGAAACATGCCAATTAGTAATGTATGCAGATGATTCGAACCTTATAATAACCGCAAACTCAAACTCAGAATTGGAAATCAAAGCCTATACAGAACTAACAAAATTACAAGAGGCCTTTACTAATAAACAAGTTTTTTTGAATCCACAGAAAACAAATGCAATGCTATTCTCAACTAAACAAAATAGAGATTTAACATTCCCTACCATAATGCTAGACTTGCAAGAAGTCGAACATATTGATAGGTCAAAATTCTTGGGACTTTATATCGATAAAAATTTATCTTGGGACTATCACATTGACCACATTACAAATAAAATAAATTCGGGAATCTTTGCACTAAGAAGGATGCATTTATTGTGTAATGTGGACGCTCAAAAATCGATCTTTCATGCTCATATCCAGTCTCATATAGCTTATGGTCTCTGTATATATGGTGCAACATCATCTTCTAACCTTAATAAATTATTAGCATTACAAAAAAAAGGAATAAGAGTAATATTAAAAAAGAAAAAGGACGAGTCTGTAAAACGTGATTTTTCTTCACTAGGAATTTTGACTGTTTACGCTCTTTACGCTCTACAGTGCATGATGTATGTGAAAGCAAAAGTCATGTCAGACTTTCAACCAAGTGAAAAAAGACACCCATACGAAACTAGGAAAAAACAAGACATACGTTTACCAAAGCATAGTTTAGAGTTTTATAAGAAAAAAACATCTTACATGGGGGCAACATTTTTAAAACAAATACCGGTGAATTTAAAGTCCGAAAGTAATTTAAAATCATTTAAAAAAAAGGTTCAACAAATCTTGATTAATAAGGCACCATATAGTATGGCGGAGACCTGTACATGCTGGGAGTAAAGTGAACCTAAAGCTTGAGGGGTGCTCAGGACAAACGTAGAGTTAATTGTGTATTTTTTTAGTTATAATTATTTAGACTATTTTATTGTAATTGACGAAAAATTGTACAGATCAATTAATGTGACACTATTCATGTACAACATTTGTATATACGAATAAAGATAATTGACTATGACTATGACTATGACTATGACTATGACTATGACTACAGGATATATAACGCAAATGTATCTATAAAGTGACTGTTTGCACGCAGTTTTTCAAATTTTCCCAGAGGGAGGGACCTCGGATCCCCTTTATATGAGGAGTATCCCCCAAACCGTGACCACAGGGCCCGCACCACAGGTGGAGCCTAGGGGTCTGAATTGTCAAAATCCGGCGCTGGATCTTGTTAAACTTTATAATTTTGCATCTTCGTGATTGAATCAAACATAATATTTGAGTGAAATTTTACTTGATTATTGAGTAATAGTGATGAGTTTTCTTTTGTGTTTTTGTACATGTAAAATTTTTCAATAGCATCTATTTTTTTACTTTTAGGTGCAAAATGGATAATTTCTAAATTTTCTTCAATTGATGAAATATTATGGTTTTCTTGAATTAAATGTTCAGGAAATGTTGATAAAATTTCAAGTTTGTTTTTTAGTATATGTTCCTTGAATCTTTTACTAAAACTTCTCCCTATTTGGCCAATGTAATATTTAGGACAAGTTGAACATTTAATTTTATAAATTCCTGATTTATTGTATTTGTTTTCATTATTATTAGTAGAATAATTATGTTGTAGTATATTTTTGATGCTGTTCTTTGTTCTATATGTAATTTTATATCCTTATTTGGAGAATATGTAAAGTAAAGATTTCTTAATATCTCCGATAGATCATTTGAATGTGGTTATTTTTGTTAGTTTTAGAATTAAGAGTTTTTTAATTGTGTTTATTAATTAATTTACTTATTAAATTTGGCTGATATCCATTATTGACAAATTTTACATACAAAATCACAAAAGAAAACCCATCATTATTACTCAACTATCAAATAAAATTTCACTCAAATATTATGTTTGATTCTATCATAAAGATGCAAAATTATGAAGTTTAACAAGATCTACAACTTATCCATCACATTTTTATTTAAATTGTTATAGTATCAGCTGTTGAATTAATTATTCTACAGTTAAATTTTTTTTATAACCTTTTATTTCTTTCTGTACAACTGAAGATGGTCTTTCGAGACAGAAATATTGACTATTAAAACACCACAAAAGATTGCTAAGTCTTGTTCTTTATATATATATATATATATATATATATATATATATATATATATATATATATATATATACAGGGCCGCCCAGAGACTTTTGGTGGCCCCGGGGCAAAGTTTACCATGTGGCCCCTTCCTTCACTTCAAAATAAATTTAATTACTCTGATTGTCAAATATACTATAATTGATATTTTAATTTTAGCACATTCTACGATATTCTTACCATCTCTTTCGTTAGATTACTACTGTACGAGTAATTAAGATTCTTGTTCATGAACGTTTTCTCAGGGCTAGCTGCGAAGCTCCGGTAAGTTTTTCTCTAACTGTCATACAGTTTTTAAACATTTCCTTAAGTATTACCATTACAATAACATCAATCTCTTATAACAAAACTGCTATTCTTTAATATTAAATAAATAATAACGAACCAAGCAATACCACAGTCAGTTGCATAGGCAGTTGCATAGTTGGGCGCAGCAGCTCTTCGATTACCAGTTGAGGAGCCATCCTCGCCAATGATATTAGCTGTGGGTGAGGGAGGGGCCAATAAATTTGTATAGGCCACTTGGCTTCACTAGCTAAAGAGCAAGTGGCCGAATGTTCATGAAGTAAAATAATTTGGCGAGCGCGAACATCTAGTGCTTTAAAAACAGTCAACTGAGAGTTGAGGTTATGTTATTGTTTTCAAAACAGGTTGTAGACTACTGGGTACGTAGCTTATTGATGTTGGACATTAAAACATCTAGTTTATATTCGTGATTTTAGTTTGTCTTTGTGCTAAACTTTAAAACTATTCAATTTTTATTTCACAGGCATAAAAGGCATTTTGTACTAACTCAATTTTCTCACTATAAAACATAGTAAAATTTATGTCTGTCAAATTGGATACTATATCATTGATGTACATCACAGTGTACACGTCCGTACAGTGACAGTGGTATTGACACACCCACACATCCATTCACGAACAGTGGTATTGACCCTCCCGCTCAACAATACACGTACAGTGGTTCAATCTTAGTTAATTTCACTTATCACGCAACAAATAATAAATAAATTGTATTAATGATTTTCAAAAATATAAATGGCTTACTCGTTCGTAGTGGCAGTAAAACATTATGAAAACTATTTTGATTGGTCGTAGATTTGTTATGTTAATGACTGACAACATTAATCAATTATGCTATTTCTTTGGGAACAACCTGTACGTGGGCATAATTGGTTTTTAATCAAGAGCTACTCTACTGATTATGTTGAGAATACACCCCTGTTCCTGTTACAGTTTCAGGGTAAATTAAACCAGACAATAAAAGAGTTACAACAAGTTAATGTCACAAAATAAATATTATTCAAAAGGAGTTGTACAAATCTGAACAATGATGAAGCTGTTTTATCTATTAACGGTGTACTTAAGAGCTCCTCTTTTCATTAAGACCTATGTCATAATATATTGGTAAAATGTCTTTACGAACATCCATGTCATAATAACTAGTAAATTTAAAATGTCAAAGGAAACATTACACTAGAGAAAGTAAAAAAAAATGCATGTACAGTAAACTCTGGTTAACCGGTTAAATATGATGGAAGATGAATCCGAATAGTACAGAACGTAACAAAATTATAATTTTTAGACAATACTATGCCACGCAATTCCTCCCGCGATAGCGTAGAGCAAGTTGAATGTAATGCATCGTACACACATATTGTTGCACATCCGGTAAGCGAGCGGTGATGTTGTATGCATATTTACCAGATTTAAGTACCTAGAAATATACTGTAATTTAGTGGTTTGATCGTTAATTTATTCTTTTTATACTGTAAAAATATATTATTTACTTTGTAGTATATTACAATACTATATTGAAATATTTATAGTCTATTTTTATTGATTTCAATAAAACTTTAGCTTTTTGTTCTCTCAAAATCTTTAAATGGAGAATCATAGCAAATTAAATTAAAAGTTTACTAGGAAATCCAAAAGAACGCATTAAATTACAGAAATATCACTCTATAAAATACAACAATAACAAAATATTTCTTTACTGGATGACAGTAAACAAACAGACTAATGATTGACTATGTTCTCGATCTACCCTTCCTTCATGACAATTAATTTAACCCTTCCAGCCACGTTGTTACAACATTGTATATTTTGCCTGTGGGTTTTTTGGGTGCAAAACACAGTTGCTACTGAAATACGACTACTATTTCTTAAATGTAGTGCATATATTGAAAAATTAGCTGATCAGTGCCGGGAAAGAGTGCAACGTTACCACGTTCGAACGGAGTGCCGCCGCCTACTACCGGCTTTGAAACCAAGTTTGTAAGAACCTTTTCTCAAAAAGACTTTTCGACCTTTTAAAAATTACAGATTTAAAATGTTTTTACTGTAATTTTGTTTGCTTATTTAATTGTGTTGTTCTTGGGCTCCACTTTTTTTTACTACAATTTATTAATTTTCATACTTTAGGCCGCAGGTTACTGATCACTCGTTTTCACATTATATAGATCTATTATTGTGCTACGATGAGTCAAAGGATTTTCGAAAGATTAAATCAAGATTATTTGTCTACATAAACAGAATTTGTGAAAAAATACAAAATAAGGATAAAAGCTTAATCAACAAACCACTACAAATACAAATCAATTCGCAATTGCTGTACTATCTTAAGTTTATAATAGTAATATATCATAACTAATGGTTTTGTAAGGATAATAACGTGACCAAGCGATTGATTTTCCTACCACTAAAAGCCAAGATAGAGTTGAATTTAGGACAAGTATAACAATTTTGTTTGAAGTAGTATATACGTTTGAAATTAAAGTTAAAAAATAAAACATACAAAAACGTTCTTGTGCACCTTGTATTAAACACGTCCAAAAACGGAGTTTTGAGTAATACAAATGTAAAGTTAGTGGGTCTTTTGAGATGTTTTATATAAATAGTGTACGAAAACAGGACATCTCATAGAGTTGGCCCACTGTCCACACCACTCAAGTATATTTATATGTTCGCAAACTGGAATTTATATTTTGGTGTGTTCACAAGCTGCATGCCTTTACACTTGTTCACAAACAAGACAACTGGCGAGGGGTACAGTTGCAGTCACACACCAACCAGAGCGTATGCTGTCACACCACTATGTGAACCGCTGACAAACTTCGAAGACCAGTGTACAACTTGCTCCAAAAGGCTCCCTGTCCCTGGTTTCTATAAAACCAATGGTTTAGTTGGTTTTAAAAAACTGGAAGACTTATCTGGCCTAATATCACTTTTGATATTTTGATACAGGCCTGAATCATTTCTATCTAGTAGATTATTAAGTATTTTCTTTTTTGTTGCATGAAATGTGGCCCCCCTTGTGAACTAAGTCTGTGTGGCCCCGGGGCAATTTGCCCCTTTTGCCCCCCCCTCTGGGCGGCCCTGTCAGTCAACACCGTAAGTAGCTGAATGTGGGATTACTAACCAAGTTGAGCCAACGCGTTAGCAGTGGTGGAAGACGTGGCTGGTTCCGTGGTGCTCATTCTCGTCTGTAACGCAAGTGGTGTGCGCTGTTGCCAACCCAAGCGGCCGCCGCAGAACTTTTACCTGCCGCACAGACTTGTCCCTGCTTGTGACTAACCGCTGTACGCTCTGACCGTCCAGGCGCTGCCTACCCGCTGTGAGTGATATCTGCAGCACCTTCAGAATCTTCGCTGCAATTGATATACCTGCCCGCCTTGCTTCTTGCAGAACTGCTGAGTCGGCGTTGCTAAACTACTGCATTTCATCACATTTTATATAGTACTGTGCGAATCATAAAATGGTGTTGACACGTGGAATGTCAAACGTTGCATAATTTAAGAAATGTTTTTACCAGAACGACGGGGGACGAAAAT